>WNWK01009753.1:0-74538 GCA_009830355.1 Cherax destructor
AGTGGGCCACGCTGCTACCCACGCGCTAACTCGCACAACCACCATCAACCACCCCCACACCCCCACAACCGCAAAAACCACCCTCAAAACCACCCTGCCCCAAAACCCCCTGTAAATTTCCCAGCCCACCAGCAGACCGCATCTGGGATTCAGAAAAGGACAATTTTGTTCCCAACCCCCCTGACTTTGATGAAGCACAAAGTGGAATAGGGCCATCGTGTACCTTGGGAACAATGCTACTGAACTGGAATTTTTCAGTTTTTTCGATAAACCCCCTGATGGACATTATTATCAGGGAAAGAAACCAATACTATAGTACACCATGGAAAACACTTCTTTCCCAAATTCACGGCTACACCAGTGGAAGGACAAACTGGGGCCGAGAGTACTTGTTTTTTACCACAAAATAATGCTTATGCCACATGTTTATAACACACTGTCCCCACATACTGGTCGACAGCGCCTGATTTCCCCCAGGTTTTAGTTTTATACCAGTGAATCGTTTTTTGATACTTTTGCTATGCTTCACTTTTCTGATAAAACCAGGCCTGACAGAAACGACAGGTTATATAAGATCAGGAATGTTCATGTACCCGAAACAAAAGTGTTGTATGTATTTTTATCCCTTCGGGGGTTTTTTATTGATGAGTTTTGTTTTTTTTCAAAGGCAGACTGTCATTCAAGCAGTATATACCAAACGAGGAAACGTTTTTGGGATAAAGTTAGTACTGTTGATTGAAAAGTGGTCTGGTTCGGGGTCTAATTTGTACACGGGGGAGTAATACATTGAGAGATACCATGAAGTTATTGGGCTTGGTGATGTGGTTAGAAAATGATGGAACCATATCTTGGTAAGGGGCAATATTATAAAATACTGATAACTGGTACACGAGCCCTTTACTCAGTGATTTTTTGCAGTGAACATGACAGACTGTGTGGCACAGTGCGTGCAAATCGTAAACATATGCCTAGGTTTGGTTTAAAAGAAGGAAATGCAGGTGTTTGCTCCAAGATATCATGGCATTTGGGGTTAAGACAAAGGATGTCACATTGTTGACATCAGTTCACAGACATGAAATGGTAAAAGTGGAAGAAGAAAGAAAATAACCCCCTTTAAAAACCCCGCAGCGTGATATCCCCAATGGCTTAGGGCAAATGGAATGCAGATTGGGTTTGTTGTTAAAAAAGAAAAATTTTAAGGGGTAAAACTTTTTTCCATTTTTTAATTTTCCCGGGAAACCCATAAATGTAAAGAAAAAAAAAACCCCAAAAATGGTAAAATTTTTTTTTAAAAGACAAATAAACGTCCCCCGGGCAACCCCTGCAATAGAACCCCCAAAAATTTTTCCCAACCCCTTTTGTTTTGGGGCCCGGTGATTTTCCCCCCTACAAGTGCCAACACTCAAAAAAATGGAAGAGGGGTTTTGGTAAACCCAAAAAACCCCCCAAAAAAGAGAGAAATCTTTTTGGTGGAGGAAATTTTCCCCTGTGGTTATATCCGTTTCAAAGAGTTCCAAAAGGGGTGCAGGAGTTCTGGAAAAAATGTTCAGTGGTGTACATATGTATATATATTATAGAACAAAAGTAATGAACTTTTTTTTCGTTTGTTTGTGTAAAAAAGTTTTGTAAACAATATAAACATCCATTGTTTGTAAATTTTTGTGGTGCAAACAAGAGTGTATATATATACAGTGGTACCTCGACTTACATTTTAACCGTCAGAGAGGCTTTTTAAGCGAAACAATCGAAACCCAATAATTTCCCCATAAGAAATAATGGAAAAAAATTTAATGGCCCAAGATTCCCCCAAAAGAGTTAAATAAAATTTTTTTTAAAATTTTTTGGACTTAAAAAATAATAAATAATTTAAAAAAGAATACATAAATACACTCAAATATTGTACAAAACATGTCACTTACATTTTTGGGGAAGTTTTTTTGGGGATGTGGGGGGGGCGGGGGGGGGGGAGAAGGTGGAGTAGTAGCTATTTTGGGGAAGGGGGCCCCCTTCCATTCACTGGGTCCAAGCCTTTTTTAGGGGTTCTGGCCTTTTTTTGAATGCCAGGGGACCAGTTGAGGTCACTGGACCTTTTTCTAACAACAAATTTGTCCGGGAGCTCTGTGTCTGGCGATTTTTTAAACATCCCTGAAGTGGGACACCACAGTGTCATTGTACAGGTTGCCAGACGGCCTGCAACAGCATGGTTAGGGTGATATTCATCCAAAATGCTTGCACCTTGCTCCACATTCCACAAATGTCCTTAATCCTTGAAGAAGGCACATTCTTCCTTTTTTGTTCCACCTCCTCCTCCTCCTCTGAACCATTGTCCTGACCTCTGCTCTCTTGTTCCAGTTGCTGTTGAAGCTCTTGCAGATCTTCAGTGGTTAGCTCTTCCTTGTGCTCCTCCACCAACTGTTCCACATCCTCACCACTCACCTCTAACCCCAAAGACTTGCCCAATTCCACAATTTCTTCCAAAACAGGCTCAGGCTCAGGCTCGGGTTCTGAGGCTCGCCCCAAAACCTTAAAACCCCTCTCTAGGACACAGTTCCACAATTTTCTCGGAGAGTTCAAAGTCCTGGTAGTCACTCCCTCCCAAGCCTTACCTATAAGGTGTACACAATGCAGCATATGGAAATGTTTTTCCAAAATTCTCTTAGGGTTATGTTCATGTTGGTCACATCAAAGCACTTTTGAAACATTGCTTTGGTATAGAGTTTTTTAAAGTTGGAAATGACCTGCTGGTCCATGGGCTGGAGGAGAGGGGTGGTGTAGGGGCAAGAACTTCACTTTGATGAATTTAAACTCCTCCACAATTTTCTCTACCAAGTTTGGAGGATGACAAGGAGCATTGTCCATTATCAGGAGGCACTTAAGTGGCAAATTATTGTCCAATAGATATTTCTTCACACTGGGGCCAAACACTTCATTGAACCAATCTAAGAAAATGTCCTTGTGACCCAAGCCTTTTGTTAGACTTCCACATCACACACAAGTTAGACTTGCTGACACCGCATCTGCCAAACACTCGGGGATTTTCAAAAGATACACTAGTAAAGGCTTCACTTTGCAATCACCACTGGCATTGGCACAAAGCATCAAAGTTAGCCTGTCTTTCATAGGCTTATGTCCTGGCTGTGCCTTTTCCTCCTGAGTAATGTAGGTCCTGTTGGGCATTTTCTTCCAAAACAGGCCTGTTTCATCACAATTAAACACTTGTTGGGGGAGGAATTGTTCAGCCTCTATGTACTCCTGGAATTCAGGCACATATTTTTCAGCCGCACTTTTGTCACAACTGGCTCCCCTCACCATGCCTCACAACACTATGTATGCCAGTACGCTTCTTAAATTTTGAAACCAGCCTCTGCTGGCTTTAAATTCGCTCACTTCACTGTTGCAGGCATTTTCTTAAGAAGATCATCATGCAACTGCCTTGCTTTTTCACATATTATTCCCTCTGAAACAGTATCTCCTGCTAACTGTTTCTCGTTGATCCACACCAACAAAACCTTTCCACATTTTCCAGCACTTGTGGTCTGTGTTTTGTGATCACAGATGCACCTTTTGCAACAACAGCTTCCTTTATTTTACTTAAATATTTCTTATCCACAATGGTAGAGATGGTAGAATAGGGTTTACCATACAGCCTGGCCAGCTCACTGATACGCACTCCACTTTCATATTTTTCTATTATCTCCTTCTTCACTTCTATCGCATATATTTCCTGTTCCTCTTTGCCACAGGCTTAGCACTAGGATCTTTCCTTGGACCCATGGTAGCTTATTTAGCAGTTGCAAGCACTAAAAACAGTGGAATAATGACAATATACTGGTATGAATGCTTGGGTGTGGGTGGGTGGTCGCTCTCGCTTGTAAACAATAGCACACTGACGCTCCCTGGGCGCGCTCAGCTGGGCTCCAAGCGGAACAGGTCCGGTACGAAGGCGTAAGGAATCAATCAACGGATGTCGCATTCAAATTTCTTACGTTATAAGTAACGGATATCGAATATAACGTAAGATGATAACAACGTAAGTCGAGGTACCACTGTACATTGCACCTTACTGTGGTCTCACAGGCACATAAGTTACTAAAAAAGAAAATAGTGAAAAAACAAGAAATCTACAATAGAAGTAAACAGAAGTTTACCAAGTCAGCGGAATTCGCCGATGTTGCCATACGCAGCTCAAATTGGCCAACTTTACGCCTCCATATCTCGGTAAGTACTGATGGCAAAAATTTTTTTTTATGCTTAAAACAATCAGCAAAATAATCCTAACATTTTGGTAAGAAAATAATTTTTTTTTTGAATATTTCCGACATAGAATGACAGTTTCAGAAAGGGGTCTCCGACAGTCAAAGGGTTAACAAGGGTTTCCTTGTTTGCCAGAACTAAGTCAAGAAGGTTATTTCCCCTTGTAGGTTCTGTCACAAACTGCTTCAAAAAGCAATCCTGAACTACTTCTAAAAAGTCGTTAGATTCTAAATTCCCAGTCAAAAATTCCAATCAATTTGACTAAAGTTGAAGTCTCCTAGAATAACTACGTTATTGTGCATTGTGGCCTTAACAATTTCCTCCCATAGTAGTCTCCCTTGGTCCCTATCTAAGTTTGGGGGACGGTATATCACACCTAAAATCAATTTTTCATGCCCCTCTGAAAATTCTATCCAGACAGACTCTGTATGTGTTATTTCAGACTTTATTCCCGTTTTTATGCAACAGTTCAAGCGATCTCGGACATACAGTGCCACTCCACCCCCCTTCTCGAAACTTCTGTCTACTTGGAACAATTTATAACCCTGTATATGACATTCAGCAGGCATGTCCCTATTTTTCGTATTGAACCACGTCTCAGTTATGGCAAATACATCAATGTTACCTGCACTTGCAACTAATCTCAAATCGTCCATCTTATTCCTAGCACTACGACTATTTGTATAATACACTTTTAAAGACCCTCCTTTCTCTTTACCCTTCCTGCTTCTTTCTGTTTTTCCACTGTACCTATTACTGTCCTTGTTATTGTTAGGATTTTTTATATCAAAGCCTAGATCTATATTTCGACATTCAGTATTTTCCATTTCTAAACCCATACCTCTAACTAATCCTAGTTTAAAGTCCTAACAACACCCTCAACTGAGCTAGCAAGAAAATCCACACCTGCCCTGGATAAGTGAACCCCATCCCTGGCATACATGTCATTTCGGCCATAGAAGTGGTCCCAGTTGCAAATGAATGGTACTGCATTATCCTTATAGTGTTTGTCCAGCCAGCAATTGACACCAATTGCCCTGGACAGCCATTCATCTCCAACTCCTCTCCTTGGCAAAATACCACATATGACAGGGTTCCCACCCTTCTTCCTAATTATGTCTATTGCTGACCTATACCTGCTAGTCAGGTCCTCACTCCAACGTCTGCCAACATTGTTGCCTCCAGCACTGAGACAGATAATAGGATTGCTCCCATTACCTCTCCTGATGTCGTCCAGACGGCTAACAATATCCTCCATCCCAGCCCCAGGAAAGCAAACCCTCTGTCTCCTACTTCTATCTTTCAAGCAGAAGGCCCTATCCATGTACCTAATTTGACTATCTCTAACAAGAACAATGTTATTACCTTCCTTGGTGTCGTTCGTCGTGATGTTCCCAGTAGTCGACTCACATTCATCGGGTAACACGGAGAATCGGTTCGATGTTTCCACAACAGATTCCTTGTTCTTCGTTGATTCTACCTCTCCATCCGTCCTCTTCATCTTTAACTTTGTCCCATGCATTCTAGCCACTGTCCAGGTTCCTTTCTTGGCTTGAGGATTCTCAACAGGAGGATTACTACGAATCCTCTTGTTTTCCTCAGTCATTCGCTGTGTCTCAAGCTTAGCTACCCTCAGTTCTTCCTTCAGCTGCTGGTAGAGAAGCTCAAGACAGGACATCTTGTTCAGATTCACAGAGAGCACACAAGACACGTCTTCACTGAGTTAAGTCAGGTCCACCACTCGAGGTATACAAGTGGAAAATGGGTATTAACAAAGGGGATATAAATAAGGTCTTGAGGGTATCTCTCCAAGAGAGAACCCGCAATAATGGATTCAAGTTAGATAAGTTTAGATTTAGAAAGGATATAGGAAAGTATTGGTTTGGAAATAGGGTAGTTGAGGAGTGGAACAGTCTGCCTGGTAGGGTTATTGAAGCACAGACCTTGGGTAGTTTTAAATTTAGGTTGGATAAATTCATGATTCTAACATTTTTAATTTATCTCTTCAAACAGGTGTAGTGTCTGATATGTGGAAGATGGCTAATGTAATTCCTATTTTTAAAGCAGGGGACAAGTCACTACCGTCAAATTACCGCCCAATAAGCCTTACCTCAATTGTAGGCAAATTACTAGAGTCAATTATAGCTGATATTATTAGAAGCCATCTAGATAACCATAATTTGATTAATGATACTCAGCATGGATTCACGAGGGGCCGTTCCTGCCTATCTAATTTATTAACCTTCTTCATTAAAGCTTTTGAGGCTGTTGATCACGATAAAGAATTCGATATTGTTTATTTAGACTTTAGTAAGGCTTTTGATAGAATACCGCACCAGAGACTGTTAAAGAAAGTGGCAGCTCATGGCATTGGGGGAAAAGTGCTGTCATGGATCGAGTCATGGCTCACCAATAGGAAGCAGAGAGTGTGCATAAATGGGGTTAAATCCGAGTGGGGACTTGTAACAAGTGGTGTTCCACAGGGATCAGTCTTAGGCCCGTTGTTATTTATAATATACAGTGGACCCTCGGTTAACGAATACCCGGAAATCGTGCAATTATGTAAGTATAATTTTGCAAGTTCTTGTGGAAGTGTAGTTTTGGGGGTCTGAAATAGACTAACCTACATGACATTATTTCTTAAGGACGTAAATTCGTTCGGTAATGGCACTTGAGCAGGCTTCTGCAATGAATTTTTTTCGTTAAATGAGGGTCCACTGTATATCAATGACCTTGACGAGGGAATTACTAGTGACCTGAGCAAATTCGCCGACGACACGAAGATAGGTAGGATAATTGATTCAAACATAGATGTCGTAGAACTTCAGGAAGATTTAGACAAACTTAATTCGTGTTCAGAAAAGTGGCAGATGCAGTTCAATGCAGATAAATGCAAGGTACTGAAGCTCGGGAGTGTCCATAACCCAAGCACTTATAAGTTAAATAACGTAGAACTTAGCCATACAGATTGCGAGGACTTGCATTTATTTCTAGAAGTATAAGCAACAGAAGTCCAAAAGTTATTTTTCAGCTCTATACATCACTAGTGAGACCTCATTTGGATTATGCAGCTCAGTTTTGGTCTCCTTACTACAGGATGGATATAGATTCATTGGAGAACATACAAAGAAGAATGACTAAAATGATTTACAGTATAAGAAATCTCCCGTATGAAGATAGACTCAGAGCGTTGAATCTCCACTCTCTGGAGAGGCGTAGAATGAGGGGAGATATCATCGAGGTGTACAAGTGGATGATGGGCATAAACAAAGGAGATATTAATAAAATACTGAGGATATCGAACCAAGTAAGAACCAGAAATAACGGATTTAAATTGGATAAATTTAGATTTAGAAAGGACATAGGCAAGTACTGGTTTTCGAACAGAGTTGTAGATGCGTGGAACAATCTTCCGAGTAGGGTGATAGAGGCTAGGACCTTGGGTGGCTTTAAAAAGAGATTGGACAAATATATGAGTGGGAGGGGCTGGGTTTGATTGGTGTCGTGAGTACATAACATAAGAACATAAGAAAGGAGGAACACTGCAGCAGGACTGTTGGCCCATACTAGGCAGGTCCTTCACATTCCATCCCACTAACAAGATATGTGTTCAACCCAATCTTAAATGCTACCCAAGAAATAAGCTTTCATAATTCTATTTACTCATGTGCAATTCCCACTCAAATCCAACCCCTCTCACTCATGAATTTATCCAACCTAAATTTGAAACTAACCAAGGTCCTAGCTTCAATAACCCTACTAGGCAGATTGTTCCACTCATCAACTACCCTATTTCCAAACCAATACTTTCCTATATCCTTTCTAAATCTAAACTTATCTAACTTGAATCCATTATTGCGGGTTCTCCCTTGGAGAGATATCCTCAATACCTTATTTATATCCTCTTTGTTAATACCCATTTTCCACTTGTATACCTCGATCATGTCTCCCCTCATTCTATGTCTTACAAGTGAATGTAATTTTAGGCTCTTCAATCTTTCTTCGTAAGGAAGATTTCTAATGCTATGTATTAATTTAGTCATTCTACGCTGAATGTTTTCTAACAAATTTATGTCCATTCTGTAATATGGAGACCAGAACTGAACTGCGAAATCAAGGTGAGGCCTTACTAACGATGTATAAAGCTGTAATATAACCTCTGGACTTCTGTTGCTTACACTTCTTGATATAAATCCCAGTAATCTATTTGCCTTATTACGTACACTTAGGCATTGCTGTCTTGGTTTAAGGTTGCTGCTTACCATCACCCCCAAGTCCTTCTCACAATCTGTATGGCTAAGTTCTACGTTATTTAACTTATAAGTGCTTGGGTTATGGACACTCCCGAGCTTCAGAACCTTGCATTTATCTACATTGAACTGCATCTGCCACTTTTCTGACCACGAATTAAGTTTGTCTAAATCTTCCTGAAGTTCTATGACATCAATGTTTGAATCAATTATCCTACCTATCTTCGTGTCGTCGGCGAATTTGCTCATATCACTAGTAATTCCCTCGTCAAGGTCATTGATATATATTATAAATAACAACGGGCCTAAGACTGATCCCTGTGGAACACCACTTGTTACAAGTCCCCATTCGGATTTAACCCCATTTATGCACACTCTCTGCTTCCTATTGGTGAGCCATGACTCGATCCATGACAACACTTTTCCCCCAATGCTGCCACTTTCTTTAACAGTCTCTGGTGCGGTACTCTATCAAAAGCCTTACTAAAGTCTAAATAAACAATATCGAATTCTTTATCATGATCAACAGCCTCAAAAGCTTTACTGAAGAAGGTTAATAAATTAGATAGGCAGGAACGGCCCCTCGTGAATCCATGCTGAGTCTCATTAATAAATTTATGGTTATCTAGATGGCTTCTAATAATATCAGCTATAATTGACTCTAGTAATTTGCCTACAATTGAGGTCAGGCTTATTGGGCGGTAATTTGACGGTAGTGACTTGTCCCCTGCTTTAAAAATAGGAATTACATTAGCCATCTTCCACATATCAGACACTACACCTGTTTGAAGAGATAAATTAAAAATGTTAGATAATGGTTCACAGAGTTCCATTTTGCATTCCTTAAGAACCCTTGCAAAAAGCTCATCAGGACCCGGCGATTTATTTTGTTCCAATCGGTCTAGTTGTTTCATGACCATTTCGCTAGTGACTGTGATATTACATAATTTATCTTCTTCTGGGCCTCTGTAAAAATTAATTTCTGGGATACTATTAGTGTCTTCCTAAGAAAACTGTCATATTGATACCTCTCTTCGTCACCCCAGTCCACAGTTGATAAGTGTTCTCTAAGACCATTATAATCTGCTAAGCGAAAATCTGGGACTGTTACTGAATTATCCCTACTATCATACATCCATTCAATGCTAAAGGTAATTTACTTGTGGTCGCTTGAGCCGAGTTCCTCTGTAATTTCTAATTTATTAACAAGGATTTCCTTGCTAGCCAGAACCAAGTCAAGTAGGTTATTTCCCCTTGTAGGTTCTGTCACAAATTGCTTCAAAAAGCAATCCTGAACTACTTCTAAAAAGTCGTTAGATTCTAAATTCCCTATCAAGAAATTCCAATTAATCTGACTAAAGTTAAAGTCCCCTAGAATTACTACATTATCATGCCTTGTGGCCTTAACAATTTCCTCCCAAAGTAGTCTCCCTTGTTCCCTATCTAAGTTTGGAGGACGGTAAATCACGCCTAAAATCAATTTTTCACACCCTTCTGAAAATTCTATCCAGACAGACTCTGTATGTGTTATTTCAGATTTTATACCCGTTTTTATGCAACAATTTAAATGATCACGGACATAGAGTGCCACCCCACCCCCCTTCCCGATACTTCTGTCTACTTGGAACAATTTAAAACCCTGAATGTGACATTCGGCAGGCATGTCCCGATTTTTCATATTAAACCATGTCTCAGTTATTACCAAAACATCAATATTACCCGTACTTGCAACTAATCTCAACTCGTCCATCTTATTCCTAGCACTACAACTATTGGTGTAATATACATTTAAAGACCCTCCTTTCTCTTTACCCTTCCTGCTCATTTCTGTTTTTCCACTATACCTATTACTGTCCTTGTCACCTAGTGCCACTGGCTTTCCAATACCCCCCTTATTCTGCCTATTACTAGTTCCCCTAGAATTTATAACATTACTACACTGGGACTTCACTGGTTTCCCCCCATAACCCATACCACTAACTTTTTCTAGTTTAAAGCCCTAACAGCTCCCTCCACTGCAGTTGCCAGTGCCCCCACCCCAGACCTAGATAAGTGAACCCCATCCCTGGCATACATGTCATTTCTGCCACAGAAGAGGTCCCAGTTGTCAATGAATGTTACTGCATTTTCCTTACAGTATTTGTCCAGCCAGCAATTGACACCAATTGCCCTGGACAACCATTCATTTCCAACTCCTCTCCTTGGAAAAATACCACATATGACAGGGTTCCCACCCTTCTTCTTAATTTTGTCTATTGCTGACCTGTAGCTGCTAATCAGCTCCTCACTCCTACGTCTGCCAACATCATTGCCTCTAGCACTGAGACAGATAATAGGATTGCTCCCAGTACCTCTCATGATGTTGTCCAGACGGCTAACAATATCCTTCATCCCAGCCCCAGGATAACACACCCTCTGCCTCCTATTCCTATCCTTAAGACAAAATTCCCTATCCATAAACTTAATCTGACTATCCCCAACTAAAACAATGTTCTTACCTCGACTGGCGGTGTGCATGACGTTCTCAACGGTCTTTGTAGAAATGGTCTTCGCTGGGATGTCCTCACATTCGTCTTCCTTGGTCCCGTTCGTCGTGACGTTCCCAGTAGTCGACTCACATTCGTCTGGTAGTACAGAAAAGGAGTTCGAAGTTTCCACAGCAGTCTCTTTCTTCTTCGTCGTTACTACCTCTTCATTCGTCTTCTTGATCTTCAACTTCGTCCCATGCTGTCCGGTCACTGCCCATGTTCCCGTCTTGACCTGAGGACTCACAACAGGAGGACTACTACGAATCCTCTTGTTTTCCTCCGTCAATTGCCGTATCTCTAGATTCGCTACCCTCAATTCCTCCTTAAGCTGCTGGTAAAGTTGCTCAATAGGGGGCATCCTGGCTCAGTCCACAGGGAGTACACTAGACACGTCTTCACTGAGCTATGAACAGGTCACCACTGAGCTATGAACAGGTCACCACTGATCTGTGTATCCAACAACTTCAACCAGAACAACGGCTACTACAACATAGCTGAAAATATTGCCAAGAAACTTCTTCAACGCTATCCCACCTAGAACTCAAGAATGGAACACTGCAGGTCCTTTAAGTCACACCATGTCATGTATTTATCCAACCTAAATTTGAAACTACCCAAGGTCCTAGCTTCAATAACCCTACTAGGCAGACTGTTCCACTCATCAACTACCCTATTTCCAAACCAATATTTTCTTATATCCTTTCTAAATCTAAACTTATCCAATTTGAATCCATTATTTCGGGTTCTCTCTTGGCGAGATATCCTCAAGACCTTATTTATATCCCCCTTATTAATTCCCATCTTCCACTTATATACCTCGATCATGTCTCCCCTCATTCTTCGTCTTACAAGTGAATGTAATTTAAGGGTCTTCAATCTTTCTTCATACGGAAGATTTCTAATGCTATGAATTAACTTTGTCATTCGTCGCTGAATGTTTTCTAACGAATTTATATCCATTCTGTAAAATGGAGACCAGAACTGAGCTGCGTAATCTAGGTGAGGCCTTACTAATGATGTATAAAGCTGTAATATAACCGCTGGACTTCTGTTGCTTACACTTCTTGATATAAATCCCAGTAATCTATTTGCTTTATTTCTTATGCTTAGGCATTGATGACTTGGTTTGAGGTTGCTGCTTACCATAACCCCCAAATCCTTTTCGCATTCTGTACGGCTGAGTTCAACATTATTAAGCTGGTAGGTGCTAGGGTTATGAACATTCCCGAGCTTTAGAACTTTGCATTTATCTACATTGAACTGCATCTGCCATTTTTTTGACCAGGAATTGAGTTTGTCTAAATCCTCCTGAAGTTCCGTGACATCTACGTCTGAATCGATTATCCTACCTATCTTCGTGTCATCAGCGAATTTGCTCATATCACTAGTAATTCCCTCGTCAAGGTCATTTATATATTAAGTAAAGGGACACAAATGCAACTAATGTGACATTTTATTGTGGCAACGTTTCAACACATTAGTTGCATTTGTGTCCCTTTACTTAACATATTGTCGGTAATTCTACCAATATTATTATGTCATTTATATATATTATAAACAACAACGGGCCCAAAACAGATCCCTGTGGAAAGCCACTTGTTACAGATCCCCACTCAGATTTAACCCCATTTATGCACACCCTCTGCTTCCTATTGGTGAGTCATGACTCGATCCATGAAAACACTTTTCCCCCAATGCCGTGAGCAGCCACTTTCTTTAACAGTCTCTGATGTGGTACTCTATCAAAAGCCTTACTAAAATCCAAATAAACAATATCGAATTCTTTATCATGATCAACAGCCTCAAAAGCCTTACTGAAAAAAGTTAATAAATTAGTTAGGCAGGAACGGCCCCTGGTGAATCCATGTTGAGTATCATTAATCAAATTATGCCTATCGAGATGGCTTCTTATGTTATCGGCTATAATGGACTCTAATAATTTGCCTACAATTGATGTTAGACTTATTGGGCGGTAAATTGATGGTAACGACTTGTCCCCTGCTTTAAAAATAGGAATTACATTAGCCATCCTCCACGTATCAGACACTACACCTGTTTGAAGAGATAGGTTAAAAATGTTAGTTAAGGGTTCACAGAGTTCCATTTTGCATTCCTTAAGAACCTTTGAAAAAAGTTCATCAGGACCTGGCGATTTATTTGGCTTCAAACGGTCTATCTGTTTGATAACCATTTCGCTAGTGACTGAGATACTACATAATTTATCTTCTTCAGGCCCACTAAAATACCAAATTCTTGGGATATTATTAGTGTCTTCCTGAGTGAAAACCGAGAGAAAATAATTATTAAAAATAGAGCACATTTCATTCTCTTTGTCAGTAAGATACCCATAATTATTTTTAAGGGGACCTATCTTATCTCTAACTTTTGTTCTATACACCTGGAAAAAACTTTTTGGGTTAGTTTTCGAATCCCTAGCAACTTTAATTTCGTAGTCCCGTTTAGCTTTTCTTATCCCCTGTTTAACGTCCCTCTTAATGTCAATATACTGATTCATAAGATGACCCTCACCTCTTTTGATACACCTATAAATTCCTTTCTTCTGCCCTAAAAGATATTTGAGCCTATTATTCATCCATTTTGGGTCATTTCTATTCGATTTAATTTCTTTATATGGGATAAATGTTCTTTGGGTAGCATGTATAGTGTTCAGAAAACTGTCATATTGATAGCTCTCTTCATTACCCCAGTTCACAGATGATAAGTGTTCTCTAAGTCCATTGTAATCTGCTAAGCGAAAATCTGGGACCGTTACTGAGTCATCCCTACTATGAAACTTCCATTCAATGCCAAAGGTAATTGATTTGTGGTCGCTTGTGCCGAGTTCCTCTGTAATTTCTAAATTATTAACAAGGGTTTCCTTGTTTGCCAGAACTAAGTCAAGCAGGTTATTTCCCCTTGTAGGTTCTGTCACAAACTGCTTCAAAAAACAATCTTGAACTACTTCTAAGAAGTTGTTAGATTCTAAATTCCCAGTCAAAAATATTTTATTATTTTTTTTATTAACACATCGGCCGATTCCCACCAAGGCAGGGTGGCCCGAAAAAGAAAAACTTTCATCATCATTCACTCCATCACTGTCTTGCCAGAGGGGTGCTTTACACTACAGTTATAAAACTGCAACATTAACACTCCTCCTTCAGAGTGCCGGCACTGTACTTCCCATCTCCAGAACTCAAGTCCGGCCTGCCGGTTTCCCTGAATCCCTTCATAAATGTTACTTTGCTCACACTCCAACAGCACGTCAAGTATTAAAAACCATATGCCTCCATTCACTCCTATCAAATACGCTCACACATGCTTGCTGGAAGTCCAAGCCCTCGCACACAAAACTTCCTTTACCCCTCCCTCCAACCTTTCCTAGGCCGACCCCTACCCCGCCTTCCCTCCACTACAGATTTATACACTCTCGAAGTCACTCTGTCTCGTTCCATTCTCTCTACATGTCCAAACCACCTCAACAACCCCTCCTCAGCTCTCTGGACAATCGTTTTGGTAATCCCGCACCTCCTCCTAATTTCCAAACTCCGAATTCTCTGCATTATATTCACACCACACATTGACCTCAGACATGACATTTCCACTGCCTCCAGCCTTCTCCTCGTTGCAACATTCATCACCCATGCTTCACACCCATATAAGAGTGTTGGTATAACTATACTGTCATACATTCCCTCTTTACTTCCATGGACAAGGTTCTTTGTCTCCACAGACTCAAGTGCTCCACTCACCCTTTTCCCCCCATCAATTCTATGATTCACCTCATCCTTCATAGACCCATCCGCCGACATGTCCACTCCCAAATATCTGAATACATTCACCTCCTCCATACTCTCTCCCTCCAATCTGATATCCAATCTTTCGTCACCTATTCTTTTGTTATCCTCATCACCTTACTCTTTCCTATATTCACTTTCAATTTTCTTCTTTTACACACCCTACCAAATTCATCCACCAACCTCTGCAACTTCTCTTCAGAATCTCCCAAAAGCACAGTGTCATCAGCAAAAGCAACTGTGACAACTCCCACTTTGTATTTGCTTCTTTATCTTTTAGCCCAACACCTCTTGCCAAGACCCTCGCATTCACTTCTCTTACAACCCCATCTATAAATATATTGAACAACCACGGTGACATCACACATCCTTGTCTAAGGCCCACTTTTACTGGGAAATAGTCCCCTTCCCTCCTACACACTCTAACCTGAGCCTCACTATCCTCATAAAACTCTTTACTGCTTTCAGTAACCTTCCTCCTATTCCATACACCTGCAACATCTGCCACATTGCCCCCTATCTACCCTATCATACGCCTTTTCCAAATCCATAAATGCCACAAAAACATCTTTACCCTTATCCAAATACTGTTCACCTATATGTTTCACTGTAAACACTTGGTCTACACACCCCTACCTTTCCTAAAGCCCCCTTGTTCATTTGCTATCCTGCTCTCCATCTTACTCTTAATTCTTTCAATAATAACTCTACCATACACTTTACCAGGTACACTCAACAGACTTATTCCCCTATAATTTTTGCACTCTCTTTTGTCCCCTTTGCCTTTATACAAAGGAACAATACACGCTTCTGCCAATCCCTAGGTACCTTACCCTCTTCCATACATTTATTAAATAATAGCACCAACCACTCCAAAACTATATCCCCACCTGCTTTTAACATTTCTATCTTTATCCCATCAATCCCAGCTGCCTTACCCCCTTTCATTCTACCCACTGCCTCACGAACTTCCCTACACTCACAACTGGCTTTCCACACTCCTACAAGATGTTATTCCTCCTTGCCCTACACACGAAATCACAGCTTCCTGTCTTCATCAACATTTAACAACTCCTCAAAATATTCTCTCCATCTTCCCGATACCTCTAACTCTCCATTTAATAACTCTCCTCTCCTATTTTTAACTGTCAAATCCATTTGTTCTCTAGGCTTCCTCAACTTATTAATCTCATTCCAAAACTTTTTCTTATTTTCAACAAAATTTGCTGATAACATCTCACCCACTCTCTCATCTGCTCTCTTTTACATTGCTTCACCACTCTTTTAACCTCTCTTTTCTCTCCATATACTCTTCCCTCCTTGCATCACTTCTACTTTGTAAAAACCTCTCATATGCTAACTTTTTCTCCCTTACTATCTTTACATCATCATTCCACCAATCGCTCCTCTTTCCTCCCGCACCCACTCGCCTGTAACCACAAACTTCTGCTGAACACTCTAACACTACATTTTTAAATCTACCCCATACATTTTCAACCCCATTGCCTACACTCTCACTAGCCCATCTATCCTCCAATAGTTGTTTATATCTTACCCTAACTGCCTCCTCTTTTAGTTTATAAACCTTCACCTCTCTCTTACTTACTGATTCTATTTTCCTTGTATCCCATCTACCTTTTACTCCCACTGTAGCTATAACTAAAAAGTGATCTGATATATCTGTGGCCCTCTATAAACATGTACATCCTGAAGTCTACTCAACAGTCTTTTATCTACCAATACATAGTCCAACAAACTACTATCATTACGCCCTACATCATATCTTGTATACTTATTTATCCTCTTTTTCTTAAAATATGTATTACCTATAACTAAACCCCTTTCTATACAAAGTTCAATCAAAGGGCTCCCATTATCATTTACACCTGGCACCCCAAACTTACCTACTACACCCTCTCTGCATGTTTCTCCCACTTTAGCATTTAGGTCCCCTACCACAATTACTCTCTCATTTGGTTCAAAAGTTCCTATACATTCGCTTAACATCTCCCAAAATCTCTCTCTCTCCTCTACACTCCTCTCTTCTCCAGGTGCATACACGCTTATTATGACCCACTTTTCGCATCCGACCCTTATTTTAATCCACATAATCCTTGAATTTACACATTCATATTCCCTCTTTTCCTTCCATAACTGATCCTTCAACATTATTGCTACCCCTTCCTTAGCTCTAACTCTCTCAGATACTCCTGACTTAATCCCATTTATTTCTCCCCACTGAAACTCGCCTACCCCCTTCAGCTTTGTTTCGCTTAGGGCCAGGACATCCAACTTCTTTTCATTCATAACATTGGCAATCATCTCTTTCTTATCATCCGCACTACATCCACGCACATTCAGACAACCCAGTTTTATAAAGTTTTTCTTCTTCTCGTTTTTAGTAGATTTGTACAGGAGAAGGGGTTACTAGCCCATTGCTCCCGGCATCTTAGTCGCCTCATACGACACGCATTCCAATCAATTTGACTAAAGTTGAAGTCTCCCAGAATAACTACGTTATCATGCATTGTGGCCTTAACAATTTCCTCCCATAGTAGTCTCCCTTGGTCCCTATCTAAGTTTGGGGGACGGTATATCACACCTAAAATCAATTTTTCATGCCCCTCTGAAAATTCTATCCAGACAGACTCTGTATGTGTTATTTCAGACTTTATTCCCTTTTTTATGCAACAGTTCAAGCGATCTTGGACATACAGTGCCACTCCACCCCCTTTCCCGAAACTTCTGTCTACTTGGAACAATTTAAAACCCTGTATATGACATTCAGCAGGCATGTCCCTATTTTTCGTATTGAACCACGTCTCAGTTATGGCAAATACATCAATGTTACCTGCACTTGCAACTAATCTCAAATCGTCCATCTTATTCCTAGCACTACGACTATTTGTATAATACACTTTTAAAGACCCTCCTTTCTCTTTACCCTTCCTGCTCCATTCTGTTTTTCCACTATACCTATTACTGTCCTTGTTATTGTTAAGATTTTTTATATCAAAGCCTAGATCTATAATTCGACATTCAGTATTTTCCATTTCTAAACCCATACCTCTAACTAATCCTAGTTTAAAGTCCTAACAACACCCTCAACTGAGCTAGCAAGAAAATCCACACCTGCCCTGGATAAGTGAACCCCATCCCTGGCATACATGTCATTTCGGCCATAGAAGTGGTCCCAGTTGCAAATGAATGGTACTGCATTATCCTTACAGTGTTTGTCCAGCCAGCAATTGACACCAATTGCCCTGGACAGCCATTCATCTCCAACTCCTCTCCTTGGCAAAATACCACATATGACAGGGTCCCCACCCTTCTTCCTAATTATGTCTATTGCTGACCTATACCTGCTAGTCAGGTCCTCACTCCTACGTCTGCCAACATCGTTGCCTCCAGCACTGAGACAGATAATAGGATTGCTCCCATTACCTCTCATGATGTCGTCCAGACGGCTAACAATATCCTCCATCCCAGCCCCAGGAAAGCAAACCCTCTGTCTCCTACTTCTACCTTTCAAGCAGAAGGCCCTATCCATGTACCTAATTTGACTATCCCCAACAAGAACAATGTTCTTACCTTCATTGGTGTCGTTCATGTTGTTCCCAGTACTCTACTCACATTCATTGGGTAACATGGAGAATCGGTTTGATGTTTCCACAACAGATTCCTTGTTCTTCGTTGATTCTACCTCTCCATCCGTCCTCTTGATCTTTAACTTTGTACCATTCATTCCAGCCACTGTCCAGGTTCCTTTCTTGGCTTGAGGATTCTCAACAGGAGGATTACTACGAATCCTCTTGTTTTCCTCAGTCAGTCGCTGTATCTCAAGCTTAGCTACCCTCAGTTCTTCCTTCAGCTGCTGGTAGAGTAGCTCAAGACAGGACATCTCGGTCAGATTCACAGAGAGCACACAAGACACGTCTTCACTGAGTTAAGTCAGGTCCACCACTGAGTTAAGTCAGGTCCACCACTGAGTTAAGTCAGGTCCACCACTTAGTTATGTCAGGTCCACCACTGAGTTAAGTCAGGTCCACCACCACTTGGCAGGTCCTTCACAAATCCAACCCACTAACAGAATAAACGCTACCCAAGCAATAAGCTTTGATAATTCTATTTACTCACATGCAAGTCCCACTCAAATCCAACCCCTCTCACTCATGTATTTATCCAACTACCCAAGGTTTTAGCTTCGATAGGACCTTGGGTAGCTTTAAAAAAGATTGGACAAATGTGGAAGGAGACCTGTATAGTATGCTCCTCGTTTAGCGACGAATTCGCTTACCGACGGTGTCTTGGGTCCCTATCTCCATCGTTAAGTGAGGAGAGACTGTATACAGTGGTACCTCTACTTACGAGGAAAATTCGTTCCAGACAGTTATTCAAGTGGTTATTCTGTAGGAAGTTTTTCCCATAAGAAATAATGAAAATTAGTTTAATCCATTTCAGACCCCCAAAAATACACTTACAAAAGCACTTACAAAAATACACTTACATAATTGCTCGAGTTGGGAGCTGCTCGTAAGTAGAGGTACCACTGTACGTATATATATATATATATATATATATATATATATACAGTGGAACCCCGGTTAACGAAAAAAATTCATTGCAGAAGCCTGCTCAAGTGCCATTACCGAACGAATTTACTTCCTTAAGAAAAAATGTCATTTAGGTTAGTCTATTTCAGACCCCCAAAAATACACTTCCACAAGCACTTACAATATTATACTTACATAATTGCACGATTTCCGGGGTGTTCGTTAACCGGGGTTCCACTGTGTGTGTGTGTACTCACGTAATTGTGGTTGCAGGGGTCAAGACTCAGCTCCTGGCCCCGCCTCTTCGCTGTCTGCTACTGGGTCTCTGCTCTCCCTGCTCCATGAGCTTTATCATACCTTGTCTTAAAACTATGTATGGTTCCTGCCTCCACTATATCTTTCTCTAGACTATTCCACTTCCTGACTACTCTGTGGCTGAAGAAATGCTTCCTAACATCCCTTTGACTCATCTGAGTCTTTAGCTTCCAGTTGTGTCCCCTTGTTTCTGTGTTCCCTCTCTTGAACATCCTGTTACTGTCTACCTTGTCAATTCCCCGCAGTATTTTGTATGTCGTTATCATGTTTCCTCTGACCCTTCTTTCCTCCAGTGTTGTTAGTCCTATTTCCCTCAACCTTTCTTCATAAGACAGACCCCTGAGTTGTGGAACTAACCTTGTCGCAAACCTTTGCACTTTCTCTAGTTTCTTTACGTGCTTGACCAGGTGTGGGTTCCAGACTGGTTCTGCATATTCTAGTATGGGCCTGACGTACACGGTATACAGTGTCTTGAACGATTCCTTGTTAAGGTAACGGAACGCTAATCTTAGGTTTGCCAGTCGCCCATATGCTGCCGCAGTTATCTGGTTGATGTGTGCCTCCGGAGACGTGCTTGGCGTTATACTCACTCCAAGGTCTTTCTCCTTTGCCGAGGTTTGTAGCCTTTGTCCGCCTAGCTTGTACTCTGTCAGCGGTCTTCTTTGCCCTTCTCCGATCCTCATTACTTTGCATTTGGAGGGATTGAATTTGAGAAGCCAATTGCTAGACCAGATGTCGAGCTTGTCCAGGTCTGTTTGCAGCCCTGCCTGGTCCTCTTCCGATGTGATTCTCCTCATTATTTTCACATCATCCACGAATAGAGACACTTCTGAGTCTATCCCGTCTGTCATGTCATTTACATATACCAGGAATAACACTGGTCCTAGGACTGACCCCTGCGGTACACCGCTCGTCACAGGCGCCCACTGTGATACCTCACCACGCACCATGACCCGTTGTTGCCTCCCTTTGAGGTATTCCCTGATCCATTCCAGTGCCCTTCCTGTTATACCTGCTTGTTCTTCCAACTTCTTTACTAATCTCATGTGAGGAACTGTGTCGAAGGCCTTCCTGCAGTCCAGGAAAATGCAATCAACCCACCCTTCTCCCCCTGCCTTACCTCTGTTACTTTATCATAGAACTCTAGGAGGTTTGTTACACAGGATTTGCCTTCCCGGAATCCGTGCTGTCTAGTGTTTATTATCCTGTTCAGCTCAAGGTGTTCCACCATTCTTTTCCTGATGATTTTCTCCAGGACTTTGCACACTATACACGTAAGTGACACCGGTCTATAGTTTAGTGCCTCTTTTCTGTCTCCTTTTTAAAAATGGGGACTACGTTGGCCTTCTTCCATACCTCAGGTAGCTGCCCAGTTTCAAGGGATGTGTTGAATATTATGGTAAGTGGCACACTCAGTACCTCAGCTCCTTCCCGAAGAACCCACGGGAGATATTATCCGGACCCATCGCCTTTGAGGTATCGAGGTCACTGAGTAACTGCTTCACTTCCTCCTCAGTTGTGTGTATGCCCTCTAGCACTTGGTACATCCCTTGTTGGTGACGAACCCCGTCCTGTCTACCCAGCTGCCTTCCTTCCTCCATTGTGAATACTTCCTTAAACCTCAAGTTGAGCTCCTCACATACCTCTTGATCATTACTTGTGAGTTCCCCATCTTCTCTCCTCAGCCTTATCACCTGGTCCTTGACTGTTGTCTTCCTTCTGATGTGACTGTACATCAGTTTCGGGTCGGACTTAACTTTCGATGCTATGTCATTTTCGTACTGTTTCTGGGCCTCCCTCCGTACTTGTGCATACTCGTTTCTAGCTCTTCTACTAATCTCTTTGTTTACTTGGGTTCTTTGCCTTCTGTACCGTTTCCATTCTCTGATACTCTGAGTCTTTGCCTCCCTGCACCTTTGGGTAAACCAGGATCTCTTTCTGGCCTTCCCATTTAATCCTTTGCCTCTGGGTATAAACCGTTCCTCTGCCTCCTTGCACTTTGCCCCTACGTATTCCATCATTTCATTTATTGTCAGTCCTTCCATTTCCCTTTCCCACTGAACGTCCTGCAGGAAATTCCTCATGCCCGTATAGTTTCTACTTTTAAAGTCTGGTTTGTCTCTATCGGTACTGTTTTCCCTCTCCACCTGTAGCTCTACAATGTACTCAAAGCTAAGCACCATATGGTCACTGGCTCCCAGGGGGCTCTCGTGCGTTATGTCTACAATGTCTGAGCTGTTCAGGGTGAATACAAGATCCAGTCTTGCTGGTTCATCTTCTCTCTCTCTGGTTGTGTCCCTGACATGTTGGTGCATCAGGTTTTCCAGTACCACGTCCATCATCTTGGCTCTCCAAGTTTCTGGACCCCCACGTGGTTCTTGGTTCTCCCAGTCGATCTACCTGTGGTTGAAATCGCCCATGACCAGTAGCTTCGCTCTGCTCATGTGTGCTTTTCTTGCCACCTCCGCCAGGGTGTCCACCATCGCTCTGTTGTTCTTATCGTATTCTTCTCCTGGCCTCCTGCAGTTCTGTGGTGGGTTATTCATCACTGCAATGACTATCTTATGCTCCCCAGACTGGATGGTACCTACTATGAAGTCCCGTTCTCTACCTACCTCCATTCCTACCATTTCCTTGAATCTCCAACGGTGCCTTACAAGCAGTGCGACCCCTCCTCCCCCCTGCTCCTCCTATCTTTCCTCAGGATCTGATATCCCTGTGGGAAGATTGCATCTGTTACTGTCTCATTTAGTTTAGTTTCAGTGACCGCTATGATGTCTGGGGATGCCTCATCTATTCTTTCATTCCACTCTTCATACTTATTCGTAATTCCATCTGCGTTTGTGTACCAAACCTTCAGCCTTGTTTCCAATACTGTGGCCCTGGGGAGATCTTGGTGGGTTGGGGGTGTGGGCAGGGTGCCCGCAGGGGGTTGCAGCATGGGTGGGGGGGATTGTATGGTTTGGGTATGGGCTAGTGAGGTGCAGTTTGAGGTGGGGTGGGGGTAACTGTGACGGTGGGTTTTCATTTGCTAGGGTGGGGGCAGGGGCCTGATAAGTGGGTGTGGTGCTAGAGTGTATGGTTGTTGGGTTGTTTGTGATTTGAGGCCCGCTGAGGGTACTTCCAGTGTGTGTGTTTGTCCTGCTTGGTCTTGGTGTCCTCCGTATCTCGCTGTCTCCCCTCCCTCCTCTCTTCTCCTTCTTATCTTCTCCCTCCGGGCCTCCCTTTCTTCCTGCGTTCTGTCCAGATCTAGGTATACATTCCGGTACCCTGGTTCGTCCTCAGCCGAGCTTTCTTGCAGGATCATGGTGCGGGCTGATTCTGCCTTGAATATTACCTTGAGGGGTCGATTTCTTCCCTTTGTGTACCACCCGATTCTCCGAAAATTTGTCACTTGGGATGAGTCTCCCCCTATTGCTAGCATGATACCATCGATCTTTTCTTTCTCCTCCTGTTTCCTTCTGTCGTGGGTGTCCCCTTCGACTTCCTTCAGGCCATAGATAAAGATCGACTTCTCCCTTTCCTCCTCCCACTGTCTCTCCCATTGCCTTGTCAAAGGTGCATTAGCCTCTCCCGGTGCTGTCATGGATGTATTCCCCGTGTTCCTTTGTGTGTCCGGTCTGCTCATACGTCCCTGTCCGCTGCAGTGTGTTGTTGGGGTCTCCGTGTTTAGCGTGTCTGCTGCTTTGTCTACCCTCTCATGTGTTGTTTCTGTGCTCTCATTCGTTGTTCCTGTGGTGCTCTTCTTGACCCTGGCTTCTTCTATATCCCTCTCGTGTGTTGTTATCCTGCTCGTCTTGCTTCGGGCCCCATGTGTGTCTGCCAGTGCCTGTGCATACAAGAGTTCTCCTCCTTTCTCCTCATTCCCTTTGGCTATGCCTGGTGCACCAGCCCCAAGCGTCGTTTCCTGCCAGGTACTATTGTCTCTATTCTGTGTCAGTCCCTGCAGCTTCACTTCTAGGGTCTGGATCTTGGCTTCTGCTTTTTTGGCTTGCATTACCCATTTTCTACTCTCCTCAGCTATCCTCTTCTCCATTTCCTCGCTGATCACCAATAGCTTCCTCTCCCATTAATTTTCCCTTTCATTGAGCTCCTCGGTGATCACCAATATCTTCCTCTCCCATTCGTTCTCCCTTCTTGAGATTTCCTCCTCCCACTATGGCCTTCCCTGATCGGCCATCTTCCTCCTTGTTGACGCCCTCTCTGAGCCACCCATCTTCCCACTGAGTCCCTTGTGGATGTATTGAGGTGTCAGGAGAAGGGAGAAAGAAGAGGGGTAGGGAAGGGGGTGAGGGAGAAACGGAGAAATGATAGGAATGGGGGTGAGGGGGAGAGAGATAGCTTAGAGGAAATGTAGAAGAGGGTGGATAGATGGAGAGAAAGAGAGCGAGAGGGAGAGGGAGAGAGAGAGGGAGGCAGAGAGGTAGGAAGAGAGATAGGTAGAGGGAGAGAGGGGGAGGTAGAGAGATGGAGGGAGATAGAGAGATAGAGGGAGAGGGAGGAAGAGGGGGGTGGGAGAGAGAGGAGGGAGAGAGGGGAGTGAGAAAGAGGTAGGGAGAGGAGAGGGTTTGTGTGTGAGGGAGAAGGGAGGGAGATAGGGGAGAGGGGGGTATAGAGAGGGAGAGGGAGAGAGGGGGGGTGCATTTGAGGGAGAAAGAGAGGGAGAGAGTGGGGGGGGAGATAGGTTTTCAGAAAGTTTGGACTACTCTCCTAAATATTAAGCTAGAATTTTGCTAGTACTAGAGAGGTAGGGAGAGGGAGAGGGATAGGGAGAGGTAGGGAGAGGGATTGGGAGGGGGAGATGGGGGAGAGGGAGGTATAGAGGTATAGAGAGGGGGAGAGGGAGGTATAGAGAGGGGGAGGGAGAGAGAGGGGGAGGGTGTGTGTGTGTGAGGGAGAAGGGGAGGTATAGAGAGGGAGAGGGAGAGAGGGAGGGTGCACGTGTGAGGGAGAAAGGGAGGGAGAGAGTGGGGGGGAGATATGTTTCAGAAGTTTGGACTACTCTCCTAATATTAATCTAGGATTTTGCTAGTACTAGTTCTATAACCGGATAGTGCTACTAAGCTAGGGTATAGAGGGAGAGAAGGTGTTGGGAGAGGGGGTATAGAGTGAGAGTGTGTGCGTGTGTGTGTGTGTGCACGTGTGTGTGTGCGTGGGAGGATTACGGGGTATGGAGGGAAATGGTTAGTGGGTTACTGGTCAGGATGCTAGGCCTAACTGAGTGTTAAGTAAAAGGACACAAATGCAACTAATGTGACATTTTATTGTGGCAATGTTTCGCTCTCCAGGAGCTTTCTCAAGCCGTTACAAGCGATATGGCTAAATCCAAGCACCATGAACCAGTCAACGCAGGGGTCTACACTATATCCTGTGGAGGCTGCGACAGAATTTATGTAGGGGAAACAGCAAGAAACCTCGAAACACGCATCAATGAACACATTAATGCATGCAGAAACGATAACCTGAACAACGCATGCGTACAACACCGAAATTCCAACAATCATCTCATGAAATTCAAAGACGCCCGACTAGTAATCAAAGAAACTAATTTCCGTAGACGCAAATGCCTTGAATCAGCACTTATCTCTGTTTCTAACACAATTAAACAAAACAAAGGCAGCTTCACCATCTCTGAAGTCTTAGCAAGAATCCTCCTGAAAACAGTTAACCATACCATCACATAGTCTCTCCTGCTAATTCAACACAAGCACATCGTAGATGTGGAACACTCCTACAGGCCTTCTATATTTCAACCTCCAGCAAAAATATTTGTCTAACCTATTGTTATACTACCCAAGTACAGTGGTACCCCGACTTACGATGGTCCCCAAACACACCCTTTTATGTAAGTTTATTTTTTTAAATGTTTTTGTAAGTGTAATTTTGGGGGTCTAAAAGGACTAGTCTATTTTACATCATTTCTTATGGAGATAAATTTGTTTGGTAATGGCACTTGAACAGCATTCTGGAATGAAAAAATATCGTAAGTCGGGGTACCACTGTATTTGTTTTATCACCTTTTACTCATGTGCATATTGATTGTTCTACCTTATTGTATTACTACTACTACTACTACTACTACTATACTTATATCACTACTACCTCGACCACCACTAGTATTTCACCTCACTTTGAGAGTATATAATAGCCCACTGTGTCCATGTATCACTTGTAACGGCTTGAGAAAGCTCCTGGAGAGCGAAACGTTGCCACAATAAAATGTCACATTAGTTGCATTTGTGTCCTTTTACTTAACATATTGTCGGTAATTCTACCAATATTATTACTAACTGAGTGTGTGTGTACATGTGTGTGTGTGCGCCTGTCCTCACTGTGTGTGTGCGTGTATTTGTTTACCTCTGACTCACAGCGCTAGCGCTCCGCCCACGTCTTTGAATTTTCTTCTACCTTACTTAGCTACAAAAACTAAAAAGAATACTACTTCCTATATAACTGATAAAAATATAATTGCTAATACAAGAACAGCTGTATGGTCTACTACACCCCGACTATTTCAAGTGTGTGTGTGTGTGTGTGTGTTGCGTCTTGGCACCTCTTCCACAGTGTCTACCTATTCTAAATCTAATTCTGTAATCCTACTAAGCACTGCTACTAAAAGTTGCTGCTTATAAACTGGTAATAATATTGTTGCTACTACACGAGCAATTGTATGGTACTACATCTATATCCTGACTACTTCAAGTGTATGTGTGTGAGCTGTTATATTCCAATCCGAAACCGACTTACAATCCAGATGATTTCGTAGCAGTTCGTACCAGTCAAGCTCAAAGTGTTTTCAGACGAATTCGAGAAACACTTCATAAGTCAACAGCAGAATTTACTAGAGTAACTAATACTAGAGCCAAACCGACTAAAGTTCAAGTAGGGTCCAGAGTAATGTTGTTTAACTTTAACAAAACTTCAGCAATGCCAAAACTCGATCAAAAGTTTGTTGGTCCTTATAGAGTAGTTGAACATATTAATGGCAACAAGTATAAAGTTAGAGAAATTAGTACGGGTCAGTTTAAAGAATCGCATTTAGATCATATGAAGTTAGTATGCGATGATGATGACGAAGTCCCTGACAATCAGACAAGTGAGACAATCTGATAATTCTCCTGTTGCTGTTCCCTCTACCTCTAATGATCAGTCAGATCAACCTGAATGTCATTATTCCCTACGTACACGACAAGTGTTAAGAAATCCTCAAGTATCATTTGTAGATACCAGTGTAGATCCTCCTCAATCAGAAGTTGAGTTACCTATTGTAACAGAGTTTGATCCACCCAGAGATGATAATTATACAGCCTATATCAATCTCACCCTAGCAGAGGTGGGGTTAAATGTAAATAACCTGTATAGATAAATATGTAGTAAGCGTTTAACTGTGTGTTATAATATATTCTTAGTATTACTCAAATTTTTTTTTGTGTGTTCACGTTCTCTCCGAGTTCTGAGAATTAACAGTATAGATTTGAGTGCACCAGATCTACCTTGTCTGTTAATCACTACCTTCTTGTAAATATATTTCCTCAGAATTTGTAGATCACATGAAGACAGTTCGATCGAACAAATTTTTTTTTTATCTCTTTTATCATGATTTTCTAGTAATGAGCTCATTTAGTTAATTCCTATGTATCATGATGCATCAAATAGTAATGTAGATTGTTCCGTCATGATAACATCCATGTGAAGTATAATGTTCAACTGTTGTGTACTTTGATATTGTATAGAATCAGCTGAGAGTTGTTTCCTGTTGTCCTTAGTTTGTATAGTTGTATGTCGAGACGCCATACGTAGCATGCCCGAGCTGTACGGTGGTTCGTATTTCTAACGGCTGCACCACGGCTGTACACGTGATCACCAACCTCTGCCCATGTAATCTGGCATTAGCCAATCATAGGCCTGCCTTTTGAATGCCCCAGTGCCTTGCGGGCCCTCCAGCAGTTCCTTTCGGGTAGGCATAGCAGGCGGACACAGGCATAGGCTCTCAGCTCCCATATATCCAACGCCTCATTAAACGCTACCAAAAACCAAGCTCATCGTCTGTTAATATTACCAAATCTATGCAAAGAACCCCACAACACATGTGTGGCGTGCGTACACGTGTGTACATTTGGTTGGTAGCCCTGCGCCCTGACTTGTCTTCCGACCTATAAACAATACTTATAAGTCAGCTCCTCCGAGCAGGGATTTGTCCCACAGCTTCAGCAACTCAGGGCCAGAAACCTGCAAACCTGCAAACCACAACTAGGATTTTGTACATTACATTCGATGTCTGCTGGGTCTGTATTGTCGATATTCTCCTGGCGTGGCGCCCTGCTGGGTACTACCTCTTCGTTTCTTTTCTATTTGGCTCACTTTATGCAATCACCGTATTGTTCACTGCTTGCCTTGCACTTATCTCCCTTACTTGGGTGCCTCCAGTAGATATGCTCCCCACTGCATTATAGTTCACTACAATAAATTCTCGACTTCCTGCTGTGTGGCAACCGCTGTTAGGCCTATTGCCTTGGTGGGAATCGGCCGATGTGTTAATAAAAAAAATATATATATATATACAGTGGTACCTCGGTTAATGATGGTCCCCAAACTCGCCCTTTTATTGAAGTTTATTTTTTTAAATGCTTTTGTAAATGTATTTTTGGGGGTCTAAAGGGACTAGTCTATTTTACATTATTCCTTATGGGGATAAATTCGTTTGGTAATGGCACTTGAACAGCATTCTGGAATGAAAAAATATTATTAACCGAGGTACCACTATGTATTTATGTATGTGTGTGTGTGTGTATATATATATATATATATATATATATATATACACACACACACACACGGGGCCAGGAGCTGAGTCTCGGGGCCAGGAGCTGAGTCTCGACCCCTGCAACCACAATTAGGTGAGTACACACACACACACACACACACACACACACACACACACACACACACACACACACACACACAGTGGTACCTCGGTTAACAATATTTTTTCGTTCCAGAATGCTGTTCAAGTGCCATTACCAAACGAATTTATCCCCATAAGGAATAATGTAAAATAGACTAGTCCCTTTAGACCCCAAAAATACACTTACAAAAGCATTTGAAAAATAAACTTAAATAAAAGGGCGAGTTTGGGGACCATCGTTAACTGAGGTACCACTGTATATATATATTTTTTTTATTAACACATCAGCCGATTCCCACCAAGGCAGGGTGGCCCGAAAAAGAAAAACTTTCATCATCATTCACTCCATCACTGTCTTGCCAGAGGGGTGCTTTACACTACAGTTATAAAACTGCAACATTAACACCTCTCCTTCAGAGTGCAGACACTGTACTTCCCATCTCCAGGACTCCAGGACATTATATATATGTATGTATATGTATGTATGTATATATATATTGTATCTTGTATGTATCTTGTATTATTCATGTGGGAACTTGTGAGATGCCGACTCTGGCAATCACTGTTGACACAGATAACACAGGACTACTTTGTTCTCTTCTCACAAGTATCCCTCTTTCTACACTAATTTAGAGAGGGTTAACTGACCTGCAGGAAATTTCTGCTCCCATTCACAAACTAGAACAGACTTACTTGTATTGTGGAGTCTATCTTAGCTAGAAATCCCCTGATTCTACCCAGGCTAATCTAGACTTGTAATTACTCACTCACTCTCTTACTCTCACCAGCATACACTTTAGGGTCCCTCTATTCATTGGGGTTTCCCTAACTAATGTTTCATGTACACAGAATGATTACTAGCTTCTGGCCTAATATTCAAGGAATAGTTACTCAGCAGTCATGGCTTTGGCCTGTTCCTAACTGCAAGCTAACTATTCCCATGCTTTTCCCAGTAATTGGTGGCCACCTACATGGGAAGAATACTGAAATGAGTCTCACAAATGGGTCTGGCACAGAAATTTGTTCTCAGTCCGTCGGGAGACCTCTGTCTATCTTGCTGGCTGCCAGATGGAATATTTTGTAGACTGCTGTTGATGCCAGAAGAGGGACTCTGTCATTAGTGATGCTGGTTAGCGCTATATGTCTGATTTTCTTACCTAATATAATATAATATAATAATGTATTAATGTCTAAGGCTACATCATTAAATCTAATATTATTTACTAACAATTAAAGCCTACCTAAATCATTCCTAAAGCCTAAATTATCAAATAATATATTATTCTGAAAGTTAACTTCTGTATCTAGAGGTATATTAGTGGGCTATAACCCTTTCAGAGTCCGTGCTGTAGTTCTAAGGCTTTGAGTTCAGGGTCCAAACCGTAGTTCTATGTCATGAACTCAGCTCACTCAGATAAGCTTTGAGCAGAAAATTTGGGCCTAGATATGAGAGAATACATCTATGTGGTAAGTGTGCACCACATAAAACAAATCCTGCAGCACACAGTGCATAATGAAAGAAAAAAACTGAAACCGCAATTTTCGATTAAAACAGCTACTTTGCAGTGTTTTTTTCGTATACAGTGGAACCCCGGTTAACAAAAAAAATTCATTGCAGAAGCCTGCTCAAGTGCCATTACCGAAAATATTTATTTCCTTAAGAAAAAATGTCATTTAGGTTAGTCTATTTCAGACCCCCAAAAATACACTTCCACAAGCACTTACAATATTATACTTACATAATTGCACGATTTCCGAGGTGTTCGTTAACCGGGGTTCCACTGTACTTTGTATAGTTGTATTTGCGATTTCTTGGTCTCATTTGATAGAATGGAAGATATGTTACAGATTTTTTTTTTTTTTCAACAAGTCGGCCGTCTCCCACCGAGGCAGGGTGACCCAAAAAGAAAGAAAATCCCCAAAAAGAAAATGCTTTCATCATCATTCAACACTTACACCACACTCATACATAATCACTGTCTTTGCAGAGGAGCTCAGATACGACAGCTGAGAATAGTCCCTCCCAGCTGTCACTATCTCAGACCCCTCCTTTAAAGTGCAGGCATTGTACTTCCCATTTCCAGGACTCAAGTCCAACTAAATCAATTAACTGGTTTCCCTGAATCCCTTCACAAAATGTTACCCTGCTCACACTCCAACAGATCGTCATGTCCCAAAACCATTCGTCTCCATTCACTCCTATCTAACACGCTCACACATGCTTGCTGGAAGTCCAAGCCCTCGCCCACAAAACCTCCTTTACCCCTTCCCTCCAACCTTTTCTAGGATGACCCCTACCCCGCCTTCCTTCCCTACAGATTTATACGCTCTCCAAGTCATTCTACTTTGATCCATTCTCTCTAAATGACCAAACCACCTCAACAACCCCTCTTCAGCCCTCTGACAAATACTTTTAGTAACTCCACACCTTCTCCTAATTTCCACATTCCGAATTTTCTGCATAATATTTACACCACACATTGCCCTTAGACAGGACATCTCCACTGCCTCCAGCCTCCTCCTCGCTGCAGCATTTACAACCCATGCTTCACACCCATATAAGAGTGTTGGTACCACTATACTTTCGTACATTCCCTTCTTTGCCTCCATGGATAACGTTTTTTGTCTCCACAGATACCTCAATGCACCACTCACCTTTTTTCCTTCATCAATTCTATGGTTAACCTCAGCCTTCATAAACCCATCCGCTGACACGTCAACTCCCAAATATCTGAAAACATTTACTTCTTCCATAATCCCTCTCTCCAATGTGATATCCAATTTTTCTTTATTTAAATCGTTTGATACCCTCATCACCTTACTCTTATCTATGTTCACTTTCAACTTTCTACCTTTACACACACTCCCAAACTCGTCCACTAACCTTTCTTTAGAATCTCCCATAAGCACAGTATCATCAGCAAAAAGTAACTGTGTCAACTCCCATTTTGCATTTAATTCTCCATAATTTAATCCCACCCCTCTCCCCAACATCCTAGCATTTACTTCTTTTACAACCCCATCTATAAATATATTAAACAACCATGGTGACATTACACATCCCTGTCTAAGACCTACTTTTACCTGTAAGTAATCTCCCTCTGTCCTACACACCCTAACCTGAGCCTCACTATCCTCATAAAAACTCTTTACAGCCTTCAGTAATTTACTACCTATTCCATACACTTGCAACATTTGCCACATTGCTTCCCTATCCACTCTATCATATGCCTTTTCTAAATCCATAAATGCAATAAAAACTTCTCTACGTTTATCTAAATACTGTTCACATATATGCTTCACTGTAAACACTTGATCTACACATCTCCTACCCACTCTAAAGCCTCCTTGCTCATCTGCAATCCTACTCTCTGTCTTACCTTTAATTCTTTCAATAATAACCCTGCCATACACTTTACCTGGTATACTCAGTAAACTTATTCCCCTATAATTCTTACACTCTCTTTTATCCCCCTTCCCTTTATATAAAGGAACTATACATGCTCTCTGCCAATCCCTAGGTACCTTCCCCTCTTTCATACATTTATTAAACAAAAATACCAACCACTCCAGCACTATATCCCCCCCTGCTTTTAACATTTCTGTCATGATCCCGTCAGTTCCAGCTGCTTTACCCCCTTTCATTCTACGTAATGCCTCACGCACCTCCCCTACACTCACATCCTGCTCTTCTTCACTCCTAAACGATGTTGTACCTCCCTGGCCAGTACATGAAATTACCGCCTCCCTTTTTTCATCGACATTTAAAAGTTTCTCAAAATATTCCCGCCATCTACCCAATACCTCCAGCTCCCCATCTACTAACTCCCCTACTCTGTTTTTAACTGACAAATCCATTTGTTCCCTAGGCTTTCTTACCTTGTTTATCTCACTCCAAAAATTTTTCTTGTTTTCAGCAAAATTTCTTGACAGAGCCTCTCCCATTCTTTCATCCGCTCTTTTGCACTCTCTCACCACTCTCTTCACCTTTCTTTTACTCTCCATATACTCTGCTCTTCTATTAACACTTCTGTTTTGTAAAAACCTCTCATAAGCTACCTTTTTCTCTTTTATCACACCCTTTACTTCTTCATTCCACCACTCCTCTTTCCTCCTGCACCCACCCTCCTATAGCCACAAACGTCTGCCCCATATTCTAATACTGCATTTTTAAAACTATCCCAACTCTCTTCAACCCCCCCACTACTCATACTTGCACTATCCCACCTTTCTGCCAATAGTTGCTTATATCTCACCCTAACTTCCTCCTCCCTTAGTTTATACACTTTTACCTCTCTGTTACAGATATATCTCTGTTACAGATATAGAGATGATTTGATTGGTTTTAGTAGTGCAAATGGCTTGAAACTGAGCTGAAAATAGCAGAAATGTTAAATTTTTGCCTATGTTCAAGAGTAAACAAATGACCTCACACGTGTAATACGCGCCAGCTGGTGGGTCTAATATACGTTCACAAATGTGGTGATATTATTTGTACAATTATTACAATATTGCATAACAGTAAATCTTCCATTTTTTGGTTTGAATAAAAATTCATTGTGAATAAAAAATAAAAATGGAATTCATTTGTAAAGACTGAAAATGTAACTAATGAACAGAGGAAAAGTTAGTTTAGTGCCAGGAATGTCTGCATTGTTTCAATATGCACCCTATTTTGAAATTGGAATATTTTGAACTTTGAGTTAAATTGACTAAATTACCAATTTCCAATCACTTTATTTTGTAGTTGAAACAGTTGACTGGGCGATTTCTTGTGCTCAATCGATAGAATAGAAGTAATACTAGTGAAATAGCTAAGAATTTGGTCGACTGGAATAATGTAATTGGCCTAAAATGGGAGTCAAAGTTGGCAAAATTGCCGATGCGTAAATATCGCTGACACATCAAAATTCGCGAGAGCATAATTTCATCAATTTTCAATCAAATTTCGTACTTTTTGTTTTATTACCTTCAGAAAAAGATTCTCTACCATTTCATAAGAAAAAATAAGATTTTTTTTTTTTTTTTAAATTCTTTGACACTGGCACGCACCCCTTCCAAAAATGGCCTTGGACCCTGAAAGGGTTAAGGGCGAGATCTGACTCTCACCATCCCAGTGACTGTGATCCTAAAATATTTACAAACGAACCTGGCAGTGGGAATTTTGGGTACTAATAAATTTCCACAGTTCACATGTTTTCATCACCTGTACATAATGATTTTTTTTTGTAGGGGTTAAATGACTGAACCAGCACACCCCAGCATGGCTGAGCAAGCACACCCCAGCATGGCTGAGCAAGCACACCCCAGCATGGCTGAGCAAGCACACCCCAGCATGGCTGAGCAAGCACACACCAGCATGGCTGAGCCAACACAGCCCAGCAACCCTCATGTCCCCAGCAAAGATGATGAATCACCAGAACAAGTAAGTTATACCATGATATACAGTAATACCCCGGTTTTCGTCCTTAATCCATTCCAGAAGGTCGGCCAAAATCCGAAATGGATGAAAACCGAAGTAATATTTCCCATAAGAAATAACGTAAATCCAATTAATCCGTTCCAGACACCCAAAAATATTAGCAAAAAATACATTTTGTAAAGAATAATTATAGTTTTACATACAGAAAACAATGACAAATAAATATAAATGACTAATTTTAATGATAAATGAACATTACATACCTTTATTGAAGACTCTTGTTGGCATATGGAAGAAGGCGAGGAGGGGAGAGGGAGTTGAGGTTAATGTTTGGAAGGGGAATCCCCCCCATAAGGACTTCAGGTATCAAAGCCTATCCGGGGTCACTTCCCTTCTTTGTCTTTTACTGGCACTAGGACCAGCTTGAGAGTCACTGCACCGCTATCACACAAAAAATCTGTCCAGAGAGCTCTGTTTCTGGCGTCTCTTTAAGATTTGCCTAAAATGGGACAAGACATTGTCATTGAACATGTTGCAGACACGGCTTGCAACAGTTTTGTTAGGGTGATAATTCTCCGCAAAACTTTACAACTCACTCCACTTTGCACACGTCCTTAATCACTGAAGAAGGCACATTCTCCCCTCTCTCTTTTTCCTCCACTGAAGCAATTTCCTCAGCTGTGATCTGTTGCTGTTCCAGTTGAAGGTGTTGTAGCTCTTCCCTGTGGTCCTCCACCAACTCTTCCACATCCTGGCCACTCACATCCAACCCCATGGACTTGCCCAAAGACATAATAGATTCCACAACAGGCATAGGGTCGTCAGGGTCAGCCTCAAACCCTTCAAAATCCTTCTCTTGGACACATTCTGGCCACAATTTTCTCCAAGCAGAGTTCATCGACCTGGAAGTCACTTCCTGCCAAGCCTTATCTATAAAGCTTATGCAATTGAGGATACTGAAGTGATTCCTCCAGAACTCTCTTAGGGTCAATTCAGTGTCCGAGGTCACTTCAAAGCACCTTTGAAACATTGCTTTGGTGTAGAGTTTTTTGAAGAGTGAAATGACCTGTTGGTCCATGGGCTGGATGAGAGGAGTGGTATTAGGGGGCAAGAACTTCACTGTGATGAAACTAAACTCCTCAAACAATTGGTCTTCCAAGTCTGGAGGATGAGCAGGAGTATTGTCCATTAACAGGAGGCACTTGAGTGTCAATTTATTTTCCGGGAGGTATTTCTTCACACTCAGGCCAAACACTTCATTGACCCACTCAATGAAAATTAGCCTTTTGTCCCATGCCTTATTGCTAGCCTTCCACATCACACACTATTTACTCTTCATGACATAGTTTTTCTTGAACACTCGGGGATTTTCAGAGTGATACACCACTAAAGGCTTCACTTTGAAATTCCCACTAGCGTTATCACAGAACAAAAGAGTTAGCCTATCCTTCATAGGCTTGTGTCCTGTCAGTGCCTTTTCCTCCTGTGTGATGTAGGTCCTCTTTGGCATTTTCTTCCAAAAGAGGCTTGTTTTGTCACAATTGAACACTTGTTGGGGGAGGAATCCTTCAGCCTCTATGTACCCCTTGAATTCATCAACGAATTCTTCAGCTGCATGTTTGTCAGAACTTGCAGCCTCGCCATGCCTTACCACACTGTCTATGCCACTTCACTTCTTGAATCTGTTGAAGCAGCCTTTGGTGGCCTTAAATTCACTAACAGCAGCACTCGTTCCAGGCATTTTCTTTACTAGATCCACATGCAACTGCCTTGCCTTTTCGCAAGTTATCCCCTCTGCAGCACTATCTCCCGCTTACTGTTTTTCATTGATTCACACCAACAACAACTTCTACACTTCCTCGATTGTTTGTGATCTCTGTTTCGTTAGCATATTTACCCCTTTCGCAACATCAGCTTCCTTGATTTCTGCTTTCTTAGCCAGGATGGAACTGATTATTGATGTCGACTTCCCATACTTCCTGGTGAGCTTGACCACACGTACGCCACTTTCATATTTTGCTACAAGTTCTTTCTTGAATTCTATCGTATTTCTCACCTTCTTTATCAAAGGACTGGCACTCTGAACTTTCTTTGGCCCCATGGTGGCTTATTTCACAGTCGCAATCAATAAACAAGCACAAAAAACAATGATAACTCAACAAGAGACACAGGCAGACTGAGTGTGGTACGCGTGAGAAGAGGCGTCCTGAGTGGGCGGACGCGTCTGATACCGACGTTTTCATAGCGGATCTACGAAACCTGGGGAAAATTTCACAATAAAAAGTGCTCGAAATCTGAATTGTACGATTTCTGCACCCGACGAAAACCGGGGGTCCACTGTATTTTTGAAGCTGCAGTAGTGTACCCTCCAGACCGTCAGGAGATCCTGGTCTGTACCTGTGCATTCTTGCTGGTTTCAGGGCGCATTGGAGACATATAATAGTAAAGTAAAGTAAAGGTTTATTTCTTTGTAAAGGTAACAATATGTAATTGCAATTTTGGTTTGCTAAGTAGAAAGAAAGCCACTATCATGCCGGGGCATTTTGGGCAGACTAATCCTAATGCATAGTAACTACTTAAAACTAGACAAGAGGATAGTACAGTAGAATCTCCATTTACAAGTGCCCCCAGGTGCGAGTTTTTCCAGATATGAGCAGTCGTTCGGTCGATTTTTTGCTTCCAGATGCGAGCGGGCCTCAAGGGAGGTTCCTTGATGCTGGTGAGGGGCTCTTGCTCTTGATCTAGGGAATTGGATCTGTGCTCCAGTTCCCTAAATTAATAATAATAATTATTAATAATTAATAATAATAATAATTAATAATAATAATAATTATTAATAATAATAAAATTATTAATAATAATTAATAATAATAATTATTATTAATAATAAATATTATTATTATACAGTCAACCCTCCATTTTTGTGTATCTCTGTTTTCGGTGATTTCAGTTTTCGGGCACTTTTTTCGTGGAAATATTACCTCTGTTTTCGGTGATTGGCTCTGTTTTCGTTCATGGTACGGAACCTCTCCAGTGCCCAGCACACATACAAAGCCCGCAAGCCTGCCTCCCACACACATTCTCAGGCAGTGTAGCATTGTTTCTGGTTGAGTGAACATTATCCTGCGAGTTCATACAAAACATTTCTTAACAATCCATTGTTTTTGGCCCTTGATTATTGTGTGTGACTGCTAAATAAGCCACCATGGGCCCAAAGAAAGCTCCTAGTGCCAGTCCTTTGGTAAAGAAAGTGAGGAACACCATAGAATTAAAGAAAGAAATCATAGCAAAGTGGAGTCGATAAAGGCTATAGCACCAGCCAGCGATAAAGTGTAGCACTAACAGTGTAGCAAGTAAGTTAAGCGATAGAAAAATGACGACACAAAACTTAACTCCTCCATTGTTGTTTGAGGAGTATAAGTGCACTGAGTCCAGAGCCACCCTCTGCCAACATCTCCTCCAAGGTAAGTGTAAATATTTCTTATTTATATAAGTGTGAATATTTCTTATTTATAAATTAAAGTGTAAATATTTCTTATTTATAAATTAAAGTGTAAATATTTCTTATTTATAAATTAAAGTGTAAATATTTCTTATTTATAAATTATGTACATTGTTTGTGTGAATATTAGTGGTGGCTTTCTGCTGCTGCCGACCACCACCACGGCTTATGGTCAATGGCGCTTATACCCAACAACAACAACACTACCACCAGTCCTTACATTCGTAATGACATATTTTATTCATTCTAGAGTTTATATCATGTTTCTATGTTATTAATATTGTATATTATGCAATATTAGATGAATTATGATAGATAAATAAGCCGTAGAGCTGATATTAGTGTCAAATTGAAGCATTTTGTCCTGCCTCCCTACAATAAACTCTCTCCTCTCCATCTTCCATACACCAACAAGAGTCGCCAATAAAGGTAAGTGTGATGGTAAATGTTCATTTCTACATGTTATTAGTGCTTTATATTTATTTGTCATTCTTTTCTGTATGTAAATCTATATTTAATCTCTAAAAAAATATTTTTTTTCTTAACCCTTTGGGGGTCGACAGGCCTTCTCGGTAACCTGTTCCTGGGGTCGAAATTTTTTTGGAAAAAACAAAAATAATTTTTTCTTATGAAATAATAGAGAATATTTTTTCCGATCATAACGCCACCAAAATTATGAAATTTAATAAAAAACTAACGGAATTATGCTTTCGCGAAGTTAGCTGTATCGATGACATTTACGCATCGGCGATTTTGCCCACTTTGAGCCCTATTTTCAGCAAATTCCAATGCTGCAGTCTACTAAAATTATAGCTATTTCGCTAGAACTCCATTTCTTCTATCGATTGAGTACAAGAAACCGCCTATTTATAAATTTCAACTACCCAAAATAGTGGTCAGAAAATGGCAATTTGGTCAATTTCACACAAATTTCAAATGATGCCAATTTCAAAATAGGGTCCAGAATAAACAAGGCAGACATTCCTGGCACTAAAATAACATCTTCTCTGTTCATTAGTTACGTCTCCAGGCCCCTCTTACATTACTTTTACTTTTCATTTTGAATTTTTATTCTCACAAAAAATAGAAGATTTACTGTTATGTATACAACTGCATCATTGTAAAAATGGTATTAATATTATCAGAGCACTCGTGCATGAATATAAGACTCGCCAGTTGATGTGTATTGGACGCATGGTGTGATTTGTTTACTCTTGAACATCGTCAAAAATCGAACATTTTCGCTACTTTGAGCTCAATTTCAAGGTACTTGTCATTGTCAAACCAATCAAATCATCTCTATTTCTGTAATATATCTTCCATCCTATCAAATGAGACCAAGAAAACGAGAATACATCAATAAATACCATACAAAAATAGACTGCAAAGTCGCTGTTTTTAAAAAAAAAACGGTCAAAGTTTTTTTTCTCTCATTATGCAGTGTGTGGTGCAGGATTTTTTTTATACTGCGCACACTGACCACACAGACCCATTCGTTCATATGTAGGTCTACCAGCCGTTTCCCACTTAATTTGAGGCCGCTAGAATTTACACGTACTAGTATGGCACCGACCCCTGCTCGTAAAACGTACTAGTATGGCACCGACTCCCAAAGGGTTAGTACTCCTGGGTGTCTGAAACAGATTAATTGAATTTACATTATTTCTTATGGGGAAAATGGCTTCAGTTTTCGTTGATCCCTCTGGAACGGATTAAGCACGAAAATGGAGGGTTGACTGTATTATTATAATTATTATAATAAATGATTTTTGGTAAATATTTTTTTTCTCAGTTGTTTGCTGGGCTTACTGAAACTTGGGCAATGTATGATGGAAAGATGCTTCTTAACGTACACCAAAAATGAAAGAAATCGGACCATAAATAGCGGAGTTTACTTCAGAGTTATTAGCCGCCCCTTAGCAGTATTTTCGTATGGTTTTTATGGTTGTACAGTGGTACCCTGGTTTATGTACTGCTCCAAACTTGAACAATTATAAGAACATAAGAATGGAGGAACACTGCAGAAGGCCTACTGGCCCATACAAGGCAGGTCCTTATCAAAACCACCACTACCTAAGAATTTACTCCCGTACTCACGACACCAATCAAATCCAGCCCCTCCCACTCGTATATTTGTCCAATCTCTTTTTAAAGCCACCCAAGGTCCTAGCCTCTATCACCCTACTCGGAAGATTGTTCCACGCATCTACAACTCTGTTCGAAAACCAGTACAGTGGTACCCCGACTTACGATATTAATCCGTCAGAGAGGGCATATTTTAAGGCGAAACAATCGTTAAACGAATCAATTTTCCCCATAAGAAATAATGGAAATAAATTTAATCCGTCCAAGACTTCCAAAAGTAGTTAAATAAAATATTTTTTAGAACTTTTTGACATTAAATAATACAAAATTTAATAAAGAATACCTAAATACACATGCAAATATTGAACAATAACATGTCACTTACATTTATTGAAGAGTTGTTGATGTGTGGAGGACGGGAGGAGGGGAAGGTGGAGTAGTATGCTAGTGTTTGGAAGGGAATCCTTCCATTAACACTGCAGGTACCAAGTTCTTTTCTGGGGTTACTGGCCTTTTTCTTTGAATGCTACACTCCCTGCATGAATGCTACACTCCCTGCATGAATGCTACACTCCCTGCATGAATGCTACACTCCCTGCATGAATGCTACACTCCTATGAATGCTACACTCCCTGCATGAATGCTACACTCCTCATGAATGCTACACTCCCTGCATGAATGCTACACTCCCTGCATGAATGCTACACTCCCTGCATGAATGCTCACTCCCAGAATGCTACACTCCTGCATGCCTACTACACTCCCTGCATCCTTGCTACACTCCCTGCATCCTTGCTACACTCCCTGCATCCTTGCTACACTCCCTGCATCTTTGCTACACTCCCTGCATGAATGCTACACTCCCTGCATGAATGCTACACTCCCTGCATGCCTACTACACTCCCTGCATCCTTGCTACACTCCCTGCATCCTTGATACACTCCCTGCATCCTTGCTACACTCCCTGCATCTTTGCTACACTCCCTGCATGAATGCTACACTCCCTGCATGCCTACTACACTCCCTGCATCCTTGCTACACTCCCTGCATCCTTGCTACACTCCCTGCATCCTTGCTACACTCCCTGCTTCCTGCTACACTCCCTGCATCCCTGCTACACTCCCTGCATCCCTGCTACACTCTCTGCATCTTTGCTACACTCCCTGCATCCCTGCTACACTCCCTGCATGCCTGCTACACTCCCTGCATGCCTGCTACACTCCCTGCATAAATGCTACACTCCCTGCATAAATGCTTCACTCCCTGCACATTCTTTACCACAGGCTTAGCACTAGGATCTTTCCTTGGACCCATGGTAGCTTATTTAGCAGTTGCAAGCACTAAAAACAGTGGAATAATGACAATATACTGGTATGAATGCGTGGGTGTGGGTGGGTGGTCGCTCTCGCTTGTAAACAATAGCACTGAGGCTCCCTGGAGTGCGCGCTCAGCTGGGCGCCAAGCGGACACGTCCGGTACGAATGTCGGTAGACGAAGCAAACATCGTAAGTCACAATCAAATTTCTTACGTTATAAATATCGGTTATCGAAAATAACGTAAGATGATAACATCGTAAGTCGGGGTACCACTGTACTTGCCTATGTCCTTTCTAAATCTAAATTTATCCAATTTAAATCCGTTATTTCTGGTTCTTACTTAGTTCGATATCCTCAGTATTTTATTTTTTTAATATCTCCTTTGTTTATGCCCATCATCCACTTGTACACCTTGATGATATCTCCCCTCATTCTACGTCTCTCCAGAGAGTGGAGATTCAACGCTCTAAGTCTATCTTCATACGGGAGATTTCTTGTACTGTAAATCATTTTAGTCATTCTTCTTTGTATGTTCTCCAATGAATCTATATCCATCCTGTAGTAAGGAGACCAAAACTGAGCTGCATAATCCAAATGAGGTCTCACTAGTGATGTATAGAGCTGTAAAATAACTTTTGGACTAAAGAGTATTTTTGTAAGTGCTTTTGTAAGTGTATTTTTGGGGGTCTAAAAGGACTAATCTAATTTACATTATTCCCCTGTACTACTATGAGACCTAATCACAGAAGAAGCAACAAAAAGAACAGCAAGAAATCACCTAGAACTCGACTATTTCACTTGACTGCCCAGCAGGATGCCGGTGACTCATCCACCCACATCGTCACCCCAGGCGACACATCAACAACAACAATGGCTGACTCCCCCTCACCCTACTCAACCACCACTCAAGGCGACGGGACAGCAACAACACCAATCATGACTGAATCTCCCTCAAACCACACTGCCTTCGTAGGATTTGACCCATCTGAAACGATTTCAGGTATGACAAATGATCCTGTCACTCTTAAGTCATACATCACCAACCTAACTGTGGAAAACATGAATCTTCGTACAGAAAATGTGAATCTTAGAACACTATCTAAACATGAAACTAAGCTAGCCCACCTTGAAAGCAAAATCCTCAGCTTTGAACAGAAGTTTACGTCAGCTGGAATGGCTGATTTTGGCAAGACCCTCCAAACAGTCATAGCCAGCCATACAGAACAAATTACATCCTTAAACATAAAGGTTGAAGATGCGGTCAAAGACTGGAAGATCAACATGGATACCCAGCTGAACGAATATTTTACTAACAAAGAAGATAAAACTGAGCAAGATAAGTTATCTGACTCGGTAATAATTAGCAGTTTACTCTTTCCAAGTGACATAAACCATACCAACTGCAAAGATACTACTCTTCAGATCATAAAAATCACTTAAATGTAATATTGCCAGCGTCAGAGATAAAAGAATCACGATTACTAGGTAACCAAGGTAGAAAACAAAGTGTTATGCTTAGATTTCACATGCACGACAGGAAAAAAGATCTAATAAGTACATCTATTAAAGCAAAAAAAGATGTTTATGTAAATGAGTGTCTCACAAAAAAACGTCAGAACCTCCTGTACAGAGTAAGATAACTTAAACGTGAGAATAATGACAAAATCCACCAGTGCTTCACACGTGATGGAAAAATTCTAGTAAGGAAAACAAATGTAGGCCATGTTTACTATATCACGAATGAAAATGAACTGTCCAACTTCCTTCGAGATGCTAATCTTACAGAGTCTGACTAACCTCAGTGACCAAATCCTTATACTATGTTAGTGCAAGTTAATTCCATTATTGTGCTAGTCCCTCTACTATCACTTCCTGGATAGTAACTGCTACCTCACTATCTCAAATTTCTCACACAGTTGACTTATTTTGTATTTCTTGTATTAGAAGCAACTACCTCATTGTATATGTGACTTATTTTGTATACTTTATCTTTTTCTTTAGTTGCAATTATTTGCTATATACAGTGGACCCTCGGTTAACGAAAGGTTCCGTTAACGTAAGCTTCGGAAACGTAAGCTTTTTCGGAATCGGTTAGCGAAAAATTCCTCGGTTACCGAAAGGTATTAGACGTGTCCGCCTGCTCCGGGCAAGCGCAGGACGCCAGTGAAGCGTTGTTTACCATTGAGAGAACATTACCTAACGCGCTCTTTTAAAGATTCACAATATATTTGGTGTCTTTTTTGGTGGTTTAGTGATTGTCACTGTGAAATAAGTCACCATGGGTCCAAAGAAGCTTCCTAGTGGCACCCCAGTGGTAGCAGGCATGCAGGGAGTGTAGCATTCATGCAGAGAGTGTAGCATTCATGCAGGGAGTGTAGCATTCATGCAGGGAGTGTAGCATTCATGCAGGGAGTGTAGCATTCATACAGGGAGTGTAGCATTCATGCAGGGAGTGTAGCATTCATGCAGGGAGTGTAGCATTCATGCAGGGAGTGTAGCATTCATGCAGGGAGTGTAGCATTCATGCAGGGAGTGTAGCATTCATGCAGGGAGTGTAGCATTCATGCAGGGAGTGTAGCATTCATGCAGGGAGTGTAGCATTCATGCAGGGAGTGTAGCATTCATGCATTAAAAGAAAAAGAAGGGAAGTAACCCCAGAGAGGGACTTGTTACCTGAAGTCCTTTTGGAGGGGGATTTCCCTTCCAACCATTAACACCCTGCCCCTGTCAGCAACTCTACCTTCCAGATGCCTGCAACTCTTCAATAAAGGTAAGTAAATGTTATTGTTTTTTTTTTTGAGTGATTATTTTTTTTGTGGAATGAATTAATTGTATTTACATTATTTCTTATGGGAAATAAGGTTTCAGATAACGAAAGATTCAGATTAAGTAATAGCTCCTGGACGATTAATTTCGTTAACCGAGGGTCTACTGTACGTAAAAATTCTATGCACATAAAGGGCCCTCAGAATCTGGAATTCATTACCAGTAAATATAAGATAATCTTGTCTGAAATCAATTTAAGACTCAACTCAAAAACCACCTACTACCAAAACTAAATGATCATACTATAAACTACTTTGAAAAATCATTATTACTTTCCTATTGATAATCTCCAATTTTAATAATATGTTACTATTATGTTACCTATTCATAGTTAATGTCAAAAATGCTCAATTTTTTTTTCCCTTAAGATAATCTCAATTCCATATTATCATTCAAGAATCTTAACACTTTGTAACAATCTAATATCATTATATAATAATTTAAATAGTAAAATTTCATCTCATTGAAATTTTAAAATATTTTAATAAATAAATCTAAATTTCTAATATTAGTACATAGTCTTTGGAATAGAATAAGCTTAATGCATGGCATAATGGCCCCGCACTAATTTACATTGTAACTACGATACCATGTAATCTGCAATCTGCAATGAAATAAAACTTTACTTTACTTTACTTTACATTGTTATTGGTCGTTACAATTATAAAACTGTAATGCAAGGAGAGCCACTGGCATGCCATGGCATTAGGGGGAGCTTATTCTAAAGACTTATTCACTAAGTACTTAATGCTAGAGAAATTGATTGAGTTTATTCTAGTTATGTATTATTTCAAATTACAATATGATTATACATACAGTGGTACCCCGTCTTACGATGGTCCCCAAACACACCCTTTTATGTAAGTTTATTTTTTTAAATGCTTTTGTAAGTGTAATTTTGGGGGTCTAAAAGGACTAGTCTATTTTACATCATTTCTTATGGAGATAAATTCGTTTGGTAATGGCACTTGAACAGCATTCTGGAATGAAAAAATATCGTAAGTCGGGGTACCACTGTACTATTAAAAGACAATACTAGAGAAATTGGTTGAGTTTAATCTAGTTGTATATTTTATTTCAAGTTACAATATATTGATGCTATACTAGTATAATAACAATACTAGAACAATTTATTGAGTATCTTCTAGTTATATATTTTATTTCAAATTAACAAAATGATGATACTATACTATTTTAAATGACAATATGATGATATGAAATTGCAACAAGTGTTAAGGAGGATGACAATATAAAACTGAGATTATCTTAAGTAAAATAACATTGGGTTTGAAAGTTTGTTACAGTATGAGTATTTAGTATAGGGTGAGTAAGTGATTTTTGAGAAGAGTCTTGAATTGATTTTCCGACAAGGTTAACTTAATATTTACTGGTAATGAATTCCAGATTTTGGGGCCCTTTATGTGAATAGATTTTTTACATTGGTTAGTATGGACTCGGGGTATGTCAAATAGTGATCTGTGTCATGTGTCATGGTCGTGAGACCTATTAAAGTTGTTGAGGAGAATTTTGACCGGAGGGTTGATATTAGCATGTAGAGTTTTATGTATGTAGAAGGCACATGAATAGGTATGAATATTTTTTACGGTGAGTAGTTTTAAAGTTTTGAATATAGGTGGAGTATGTTGTCTAGAGTGGGAATTTGTTATCATCCTGACTGCAGCCTTTTGCTGGGTTATGAGTGGTCTAAGGTGATTTAATGTTGTTGAGCCCCATGCACAGATTCCATAGGTGAGATAAGGGTAGATAAGAGAATGATATAGTGCAATGAGAGCTGGTTGTGGCACATAATAGCATATCTTAGATAATATACCTACTGTCTTTGAGATTTTCTTGGAAATTTGTTGTATGTGTGTTTGGAATTTAAGACTACTGTCAAGGTGGATTCCTAGGAATTTTCCCTCTGTGAGCCTTGTGATGGGTGAACCATTTAGCGTTATGTTAAGTGGAACATTTGTAGCTTTGTTTCCAAACTGAGTGAAGTAGGTCTTGTCAGTATTGAGAGTAAGCTTATTTGTCTTCATCCATGTTGATATTTTCTGTAATTCGGCATTAACAGTGTTGGCTAGTATGACTGGATTTGGGTGAGAGAAGACATATGTTGTGTCATCTGCAAATAATATGGGTTTGAGTAGTTGTGATGCATTCGGTAGGTTGTTTATGTAAATGAGGAATAGGAGTGACCCCAGGACACTTCCTTGAGGGACTCTGACTGTAATTTGTTGTGTGGAAGAGTTCTCTCCATTTGTGTACACGTACTGGCTTCTGTTGCTAAGGTACGACTTTAGGTAGTTGAGGGGGTGCCCCCTAATACCATAGTGCGCTAATTTTGTGAGCAATAAATCATAGTCGACTGTATCAAATGCTTTGCGTAGGTCTATGAAGATTCCCAGCGGAACTTCTTTCTTCTCAAGTGCGGTGTATATTAACTCTAACATGTGTGTTATAGCATCGTTTGTGTTCTTGTTAGTCCTGAATCCAAATTGACAGGGGTTGAGTACATTGTATGAGACGAGGTAGGAATAGATCTGTCTATGAATTAATTTTTCGAAGATTTTAGAAAGCAGTGGTAAATTTGAGATTGGTCTATAATTATTCAAGTCAGTTTGGTCACCTCCTTTGTGGATCGGGGTGACCCTAGCTATTTTGAGAATTGATGGGAAGGTAGAAGATTCAATGGATTTATTTGTGCCTGAATTCCAGGGGTACATAGAGGCTGAAGAATTCCTCCCCCAACAAGTGTTTAATTGTGATGAAACAGGCCTGTTTTGGAGGAAAATGCCCAACAGGACCTTCATTACTCAGGAGGAAAAGGCACAGCCAGGACACAAGCCTATGAAAGACAGGCTAACTCTGATGCTTTGTGCTAATGCCAGTGGTGATTGCAAAGTGAAGCCTTTACTGGTGTATCATTCTGAAAATCTCCGAGTGTTTGGCAGATGCGGTATCACCAAGTCTAACTTGTGTGTGATGTGGAAGTCTAACAAAAAGGCATGGGTCACAAAGGACATTTTCTTTGATTGGTTCAATGACGTGTTTGGCCCCAGTGTGAAGAAATATCTCCAGGAAAATAATTTGCCACTTAAGTGCCTCCTGATAATGGACAATGCTCCTTGTCATCCTCCAAACTTGGTAAAGAAAATTGTGGAGGACTTAAAATTCGTCAAAGTGAAGTTCTTGCCCCCTAATACCACTCCTTTCCTCCAGCCCATGGACCAGCAGGTCATTTGCAACTTTAAAAAACTCTACACCAAAGCAATGTTTCAAAAGTGCTTTGATGTGACCACAGACATGAATATGACCCTAAGAGACTTTTGGAAAAATCATTTCCATATCCTGCATTGTGTAAACCTTATAGGTAAGGCTTGGGAGGGAGTGACTACCAGGACTTTGAACTCTGCCTGGAGAAAATTGTTTCCAGACTGTGTCCTAGAGAGGGATTTTGAAGGTTTTGGGGCTGAGCCTCAGAACCCTGAGCCTGAGCCTGAGCCTGTTGTGGAAGAAATTGTGGAACTGGGCAAGTCCATGGGGTTGGAGGTGAGTGGTGAGGATGTGGAACAGTTGGTGGAGGAGCACAAGGAAGAGCTAACCACTGAAGATCTGCAAGAGCTTGAACAGCAACTGCAACAAGAGACCACAGGTCAGGACAGTGGTTCAGAGGAGGAGGAGGTGGAACAGAGATGGAAGAAGGTGCCTTCTTCAAGGATTAGGGAGATCTGTGCCAAATGGACTGATGTGCAAAGCTTTATGGATGAATATCACCCTAACCATGCTGTTGCAGGCCGTGCTGGCAACCTGTACAATGACACAGTGCTGTCTCATTTCAGGGATGTGTTAAAGAATCGCCAGACACAGAGCTCCCTGGACAGATTTTTGGTTAGAGAGGGGTCCAGTGACTCTCAACCTGGTCCTAGTGGCATTAAAAGGAAAAGGCCAGTAACCCCAGAAAAGAACTTGCCACCTGCAGTGTTAATGGAAGGGGATTCCCCTTCCAAACACTAGCATACTATACTCCATTCTTTCCCTCCTCCCGTCCTCCACACATCAACTCTTCAATAAATGTAAGTGACATGTTATTGTACTATATTTACATGTACTTCTTTAATGTTCATTAAATTGTGTATTATTTAATGTGAAAAAGTTCTAAAAAATATTTTATTTTACTACTTTTGGAAGTCTGGAACGGATTAATTTTATTTCCATTATTTCTTATGGGGAAAATTGATTCGGATAACGATTGATTCGGTTACAGATACGCCCTCTCTGACGGATTAATATCGCTAACCGAGGTATGACTGTACTTAATTGTTCGAGTTGGGAGCTGTACGAAATCCGGAGGTCCACTGTATATGTCTAGTATTAAGTAGTCTGTAAAACATTAGGTTTAGTCTGCCCGAAATGCCTCGGCATGATAGTGGCTTTCTTTGCACTTAGCAAATCAATATTGTAATTACACGTTGTCAACTATGCATGTAAATAGACTCCTTATAACATGTCAGTCACTCATTGTAAACTATGCAAAGAAATCAAAATTTCAATTTGTAAGGTAGGGTGACCTAAAAAGAAAAACAAAAGTTTTTCTTTTTAAATTTAGTAATGTATACAGGAGGTGTTACTAGCCCCTTGCTCCTTGTAATAGACATTGTCCAGTTAAAACTAAACAGATTACTAATAGATTCCTCAACTCCATGGATAAAAAAATAGAAAAAAAAGTTCAGATTGGCCTTAATTTCTAAGGATAGCCCGAGCGATATACAGCAATACAGTAGAACCCCCGTATCCATGGATTTAGTTTCCACGGTTTACTGTGGCCCTAAAATAATACTTAATTTTGCTTAATAATGGCCCCAGAGCACAAAAGTAGAAGCCGTGAAATGCTTCCTCTCGGTAAAAAAAAGTAACAATTCTGGACTTGTGCATAATTTTTCAACTAGACTTTATCATAGGTATGGCTGTAAACAAAAAATATTGTATACAGTGAGCCCCGTCGAACTCAGATTCTATTTTCCCCATAAGAAATAATGGAAATAAAATTAATCCGTTCCAGACATCCAAAAGTATTAAAATAAAATATTTTTAGAACTTTTTGACATTAAATTAACCACAATTTTATAAAAAATTAAGAAATAAATAGTACAATAACACTTTTTACTTACATTTATTGAAGAGTTGTTGATGTGTGGAGGACGGGAGGAGGGGAGAAGGGGAGAAGGTGGAGTAGTATGCTAGTGTTTGGAAGGGGAATCCCCTTCCATTAACACTGCAGGTACCAAGTTCTTTTCTGGGGTTACTTCCCTTTTTCTTTTAATGCCACTAGGACCAGGTTGAGAGTCACTGGACCCCTCTCTAACAAAAAATCTGTCCAGGGAGCTCTGTGTCTGGCAGTTCTTTAAAATGTCCCTAAAATGTAACAAGACATTGTCATTAAACATAAAGCCTTACACATCAGCCCATTTGGCACAGATCTCCCTAATCCTTGAAGAAGGCACCTTCTTCCATCTCGGTTCCACCTCCTCCTCCTCTGGACCATTTTCTTGAACTGTGGTCTGTTGTTGCTGTTGAAGCTCTTCAGTGGTTAACTCTTCATTGTGCTCCTCCACCAACTGTTCCACATCCTGGGTACAAACATCCAACCCCATGGACTTGCCCAGTTCCACAATTTCTTGCACAACAGGCTCAGGCTCAGGGTTCTGAGGCTCACCCCCAAAACCTTCAAAATCTAGGACACAGTCTGGCCACAATTTTCTCCAGGCAGAGTTCAAAGTCCTGGTAGTCACTCCCTCCCAAGCCTTACCTATAAGCTTTACACAATGAAGGATATGGAAATGATCTTTCCAAAACTCTTTTAGGGTCATATCCATGTCTGTGGTCACATCTAAACACTTTTGAAACATTGCTTTGGTGTAGAGTTTTTTAAAGTTGCAAATGACCTGCTGGTCCATGGGCTGGAGGAGAGGAGTGGTATTAGGGGGCAAGAACTTCACTTTGATGAACTCACAGCCCTGCACAATTTCCTCTGCCAAGTTTGGAGGATGACAAGGAGCATTGTCCATTATCAGGAGGCACTTAAGTGGCAAATTATTTTCCTCGAGATATTTCTTCACACTGGGGCCAAACACGTTTTTGAACCAATCAAGGAAAATTTCCCTTGTGACCCATGCCTTTTTGTTAGACTTCCACATCACACACAAATTAGACTTGGTGATACCGCATCTGCCAAACACTCGGGGATTTTCAGAATGATACACCAGTAAAGGCTTCACTTTGCAATCACCACTGGCATTAGCACACATCATGAGAGTTAGCCTGTCTTTCATAGACTTATGTCCTGGATGTGCCTTTTCCTCCTTTGTAATGTAGGTCCTGTTTGGCATTTTCTTCCAAAACAGGCCTGTTTCGTCACAATTGAACACTTGTTGGGGTTGGAATTGTTCAGCCTCTATGTACCCCTGGAAATCTTGAACATATTTTTCAGCAGCACTTTTGTCAGAACTGGCAGCCTCACCATGCCTCACAGCACTATGTATGCCACTACGCTTCTTAAATCTGTCAAACCAGCCTTTGCTGGCTTTAAATTCGTTCACTTCAGCACTCGTTGCAGGCATTTTCTTGACGAGATCATCATGCAACTGCCTTGCTTTTTCACATATTATTGCCAGCGTAACACTATCTCCTGCTAACTGTTTCTCGTTGATCCACACCAACAACAAAGTTTCCACTTGTTCCAGCACTTGAGATCTCTGTTTTGTGACCATACTTGCACCTTTTGCAACAACAGCATCCTTGATTTCCTTTCTCTTGGCCAAAATGGAAGAGATGGTTGAATGGGATTTGCCATAGAGCCTGGCCAGCTCAGTGACACACACTCCACTTTCATATTTTGCTATCATCTCCTTCAATTCTACCATATTTCTGACATTCTTTACCACAGGCTTGGCACTAGGAGCTTTCTTGGGGCCCATGGTGGCTTATTTAGCAGTTGCAAGCACTAAAAAACACTGGAATAATGACAATATATATGGTATGAATGCGTGGGTGGTGCGTTGGTAGTGTTCGCTCGCTTGTAAACAATAACACACTGAGTGCCTGGGCGCCCAGCTGGGCCACGGCCACACGCGTACGCGTCCGGGACGGATAGTTAACTCGCCTAACTCCGAGTGGCCTCCTAATACCGAGTCAAAAATATTGTAAAAAACGTTGAACACCGATTTGGCCGAGCTCCGACGCCGTCGAGCAACGGGGATTCACTGTATAGAGTTTGCTACTATCCATGGTAACTGCCAATTTAGTCAGTACGTCTAAACAAGTTTATTATGCAAGGAGGGGTGGGGAGGGTGTTGTTCAGAGAGTCATCAGAACTGTAGTGTCAATGTTCTTCTGGCAAGACAGTGATTGAATTAGTGACAGTGAAAGTATTTTCTTCTGTCAGGTCATCTTTCTTCTGTGGGAGACAGCCTTAGTATTAAAAAAATTTAAATGTTAGATTAAGAATGTGACCAGTGCTGGATCAACCAGGCTGTGATGAATATAATGTGCCGACATACAAAGAAGTCACATTCCTGGTGTTTCAGCTTGCGAACAAGTTGTTGGCATAGCCAACAATGGTCATAAAAATACAGAGACTCTCCTACATGCGAACATTCGTGTTGTGAACTTCATTTATTTATTTTCATTACTCGTATTTACATAAAATAATTATTTGTTTATTTACTTACTCAGTGACAATAGTTATTTATATACTTATCTTATCGTATTCATATGTATTCGACTTAGGATATTTTCAACTTACGATGGGTTCATCAGAACATAACCCCATTGTAAGTTGAGAAGCACCTGTACACAGATAACCCTCACATAGGATAATGAAACTTATGACGAGGTTTCAGTCTCACTTGACCCATTAACCATACACACAGGACTAGTTATTGGTTTGAAATGGGACTGAAACATTGCATAAGTTTCATTATCCTACGTGCCGGTTATTTGTGTATTGTTCCAGTCACGTTATTGCAACTTTATTCTTTAGTCATAAAAATGTTTGTTACACATGAATTTGCACCACACTTCAGCAGTGTAGAAATTAAATTGGTGCCTAAGTGCCCTGTTCGTATTTGTGTGTGTAACTTGGGGCATTTGTAAATTGCAGATTAATAAATCAGTGTTTTACAAATAAATACAAATGCAGTACAGTGGTACCCTGAGTTTCAAACTTTCTTCATTCCAGAATGCTGTTTGAGTGTCGTTACCGAACGAATTTGTTCCCATAAGGTATAATGTAAATTAGATTAGTCCATATGAAACCCCCAAAAATACACTTACTGTTACGTCCCCCTACCTAACAACGGTTGTTAGGTAGTTACCTTACCGGCCGCCAGTCAAGGGGGTTACGTCATCAGACCTGATGTTTGACTTCCGAGCCGGCTTGACTGACAGTGTCCACCAGACTCTAGTAGAGAGTGTCCACCAGACTCTCCTAGAGGGTGTCAACTAGACTCTCACACTGGAGAGCGTTAACCGGACTCTCTACATGCACTGTTGGAGAGTGTGGACTTGCCTGCACATTGGAGAGTGTACCTGCACTTGGAGAATGTGCTGTATCTTGGAGAATGTACGTGTCCTGCGAGAGAGACGGCAGCGACAATGTTGTACCTGAAACTGTACCCGGAGTTGTGAGACTGTACCTGAAAGTGTCACTGAGTTGTAGTGTCACTGGTGTTTACTAAGAGTGATTTCAGGCAGTGTGTGTTCGGTGTAGTGACAACTGGTGGCACGACACAAGTGGAATAGTCGTGTGATTTGGTGTTGGTGTCGGATGACGCGGTGTTAAGGTTTTAGAGACGGAGTCATGACACAGGGGGCGTGCCATGTGGCACAGAGAGTGTCGTGTGACACGGAGAGAAGGCGTGTTGTGTAACACAGAGACAAGGGTGTCTGATGACACGGAAGAGAATGCGTGTCATGACTAGAGGTGTGGTGGTGTCCTGTGTGACACGTTGATGGCAGCGACATCTGACACTGCACTGAATTTTTATGATTGGTTTACTTGTGATTTTTTTTACTACGTTTTATAAATGTGTATAAAGAGATATATGTTTTTACACAAATTATAAGATTATATGTTTTTATTCAGAGTATATGTTTTTATATTAATAATAATATAATAAATATTGAAAATCTGATAGTTTACTCAGTATCCCAAACAGTCGTTAATTACAAATGGTCTTTATTTGTAATACTTACAAAAGCACTTACAGTAATACACTTACATAATTGTTCGAGTTGGGAGCAGTACGAAACTCGGGGTACCACTGTAGTATATTGTTTCACCACAGTGGTCTTTATCAAGTCACAAACAGAGCTACCTGGGTAAGGAGTACATGAGTGTATATAATGTGGAGAGTCAGGTGGAGAATGTTGGGTAGGTTGTGTATGAGAGGGACCTTCAGGTCCCATGCAGGTCCTGTGTAAGTCCCATGTAGGTCCCTCTCATACACAACCTACTCAACATTCTTCACTTGACTCTTCACATTATATACACTCATGTACTCCTTACCCAGGTACATCTGTTTGTGACTTGATAAAGCCCGCTGTGTGGGTGAAACGTAGTCATTAAAGAATCGCATTATAATGCATTTGTGTTTATTTTTCCATCATGTTGGCATTTTGTACCATTTAATCTTCGTCATCACAAATAACCCGCATGTGGAGACTGAAAATTATGACACTGTCATAAGTTTAATTTTCTTACATGTGGGTTATTTGTGTATTGTTCCAGCCCTGGTGTTGTGCCTTTTTATTTTTTAAAGGCTATTTCATTGGATGACAATAACCCGTGTATGGCTTTTCCTTCTTTATTTCTTTGCATTGTCTTTGTTTCCTGTCTTTTACAATTTTGTGATCGACTTTTGTGTTTATTGGAATGTTCAGTGTCCTTTTACAATTCTGTCCTTTAGAATCCCGGCTTTGACTTCAGTGGTGCCACACTCAAGAAATGCTACGACACGGTGCCTAATTCTGTCCTGCAGAGATGGGAGGAGCAGAACGCCCTCAGAGCACAGGCGTCAACACAAGGTGATCAAGCAGGAGAGAGCGGCCGCCTGGAGCACCCGTCTGGGGGCAGTGACGGCAGCTGAAGTTGTGCATGGAAAGTGTCAGTGTGCGGTAAAGATGAATTAACATTAACGACTCCTCACATCAAGGTCTCCATCACCAGGACCAGCCTATCTCCACTTCCTTGGATCTAGAGATTATTTCCAGTCACCCCGGAACAAGATCCTCCCTCTCGTTATAATTGCAATCCCTCAAACATAAGCAACTACAGTCACGTTCTCTCGATATTTTTGCAAATGTGATTGAAAACGTATATCCAAAATTGAATAATATGCAAAAAGGCCTTCATAGTACATCCTAATCAATTTTGAATTCAGTTTTTGAATTGATTTTGCAAAAAAAATCACACTAATATACAAAAGCTTTATACGAAATCAAACTCTGTTATTTTAATAGTTTAGGTTTGTAATTGTGATGAATAATGTGAACTTTGAAATGCTGATTATGTTTTACTAATGCAGGAGCAAGAGGCTGGTAACCCATTCTGTATAAATTACGAAATTTGGATGTAAAAATGAAGAGAAACCTTATGATAGTGTTTCTTTGGTCACACTGCCTTGGTGGTCACACTGCCTCGGTGGTCTCCTTGCCTTGGTGGTCACCCTGCCTCAGTGGTCACCCTGCCTCAGTGGTCACCCTGCCTCAGTGGTCACCCTGCCTCAGTGGTCCTCCTGGCTCAGTGGTCACCCTGCCTCAGTGGTCACCCTGCCTCAGTGGTCACACTGCCTCAGTGGTCCTCCTGGCTCAGTGGTCACCCTGCCTCAGTGGTCACCCTGCCTCAGTGGTCACCCTGCCTTGGTGGTCCTCCTGGCTCTGGTCACCCTGCCTCAGTGGTCACACTGCCTCGGTGGTCACACTGCCTTGGTGGTCACACTGCCTCGGTGGTCACCCTGCCTCAGTGGTCACACTGCCTCGGTGGTCACACTGCCTTGGTGGTCACACTGCCTCAGTGGTCACACTGCCTCGGTGGTCACCCTGCCTCAGTGGTCACACTGCCTCAGTGGTCACACTGCCTTGGTGGTCACACTGCCTCGGTGGTCGCCCTGCCTCAGTGGTCACCCTGCCTCAGTGGTCACCCTGCCTCAGTGGTCACCCTGCCTCAGTGGTCACCCTGCCTCAGTGGTCACCCTGCCTCAGTGGTCACACTGCCTCAGTGGTCACCCTGCCTCAGTGGTCACCCTGCCTCAGTGGTCACACTGCCTCGGTGGTCACCCTGCCTTGGTGGTCACACTGCCTCAGTGGTCACCCTGCCTCAGTGGTCACACTGCCTCAGTGGTCACACTGCCTCAGTGGTCCTCCTGGCTCAGTGGTCACACTGCCTCAGTGGTCACACTGCCTCAGTGGTCCTCCTGGCTCAGTGGTCACCCTGCCTCAGTGGTCACACTGCCTCGGTGGTCACCCTGCCTTGGTGGTCACCCTGCCTCAGTGGTCACCCTGCCTCAGTGGTCACCCTGCCTCAGTGGTCCTCCTGGCTCAGTGGTCACACTGCCTCAGTGGTCACACTGCCTCGGTGGTCACCCTGCCTTGGTGGTCACACTGCCTCAGTGGTCACCCTGCCTCAGTGGTCACCCTGCCTCAGTGGTCTTCCTGGCTCAGTGGTCACACTGCCTCAGTGGTCACACTGCCTCAGTGGTCACCCTGCCTCAGTGGTCACACTACCTCGGTGGTCACCCTGCCTTGGTGGTCACCCTGCCTCAGTGGTCACACTGCCTCAGTGGTCCTCCTGGCTCAGTGGTCACCCTGCCTCAGTGGTCACCCTGCCTCAGTGGTCACACTGCCTCGGTGGTCACCCTGCCTTGGTGGTCACCCTGCCTCGGTGGTCACCCTGCCTCAGTGGTCACCCTGCCTCAGTGGTCCTCCTGGCTCAGTGGTCACCCTGCTTCAGTGGTCACCCTGCCTCAGTGGTCACCCTGCCTCAGTGGTCACACTGCCTCAGTGGTCACCCTGCCTTGGTGGTCACCCTGCCTCAGTGGTCACACTGCCTCGGTGGTCACCCTGCCTTGGTGGTCACACTGCCTCAGTGGTCACCCTGCCTCAGTGGTCACCCTGCCTCAGTGGTCACACTGCCTCATTGGTCACACTGCCTCGGTGGTCTCCCTGCCTTGGTGGTCACACTGCCTCAGTGGTCACACTGCCTTGGTGGTCACACTGCCTCAGTGGTCTCCCTGCCTTGGTGGTCACACTGCCTCAGTGGTCACACTGCCTTGGTGGTCACACTGCCTCAGTGGTCACACTGCCTTGGTGGTCACACTGCCTCAGTGGTCTCCCTGCCTTGGTGGTCACCTTGTCTCGGTGGTCACCCTGCTTTGGTCACACTGCTTCGGTGGTCACACTGCCTTGGTGGTCACCCTGCCTCAGTGGTCACCCTGCCTCAGTGATCACCCTGGCTCAGTGGTCACCCTGCCTCAGTGGTCACCCTGATTTGGTGGTCACACTGCCTCGGTGGTCACACTGCCTTGGTGGTCACACTGCCTTGGTCACACTGCCTCGGTGGTCTCCCTGCCTTGGTCACACTGCCTTGGTGGTCACACTGCCTTGGTGGTCACACTGCTTCGGTGGTCTCCTTGCATTGGTGGTCACACTGCCTTGGTGGTCACACTGCCTTGGTGGTCACACTACCTCGGTGGTCTCCTTGCCTTGGTGGTCACCCTGCCTCGGTGGTCTCCCTGCCTTGGTGGTCACCCTGCCTCGGTGGTCACACTGCCTCGGTGGTCACCCTGCCTTTGTGGTCACCCTGCCTCGGTGGTCTCCCTGCCTTGGTGGTCACCCTGCCTCGGTGGTCTCCCTGCCTTGGTGGTCACCCTGCCTCGGTGGTCTCCCTGCCTTGGTGGTCACACTGCCTTGGTGGTCTGCCTGCCTTGGTGGTCACCCTGCCTCGGTGGTCTCCTGCCTTGGTGGTCACCCTGCCTCGGTGGTCTCCCTGCCTTGGTGGTCTCCCTGCCTTGGTGGTCACCCTGCCTCAGTGGTCTCCCTGCCTTGGTGGTCACCCTGCCTCGGTGGTCTCCCTGCCTTGGTGGTCACCCTGCCTCGGTGGTCTCCCTGCCTTGGTGGTCACCCTGCCTCGGTGGTCTCCCTGCCTTGGTGGTCGTCCTGGCTCAGTGGACACACTGCCTCGGTGGTCACACTGTCTTGTTGGTCACATTGCCTCGGTGGTCACACTGTCTCAGTGGTCACCCTGCCTCAGAGGTCACATTGCTTCGGTGGTCACCCTGCCTCAGTGGTCACCCTGCCTCGGTGGTCACACTGCCTTGGTGGTCACACTGCCTCGGTGGTTACACTGCCTCAGTGGTCACTGTCTCAGTGGTCACCCTGCCTCAGTGGTCACCCTGCCTCAGTGGTCACACTGTCTCGTTGGTCACCCTGCCTCGTTTGTCCCCTGCCTTGGTGGTCATCCTGCCTCGGTGGTCATCTTGGCTCAGTGATACTGCCTCAGTTACACTGCCTCGGTGGTCACCCTGCCTCGGTGGTCACACTGCCTCGGCGGTCACCCTGCCTCAGTGGTCATACTGTCTCGGTGGTCACACTGCCTCAGTGGGAGACAGCCGGTGTGTTAAAAGTACATAAATGCTAAGGATCTCCCAGCTTTATCCCGAGTCATTAGTCTTTTTCCAAACTATGTAATCATTTACTTATGTTATTCTATATACAGGAGGTCACAACTTTTACAGATGAGTTGTGTTCTTGGTGTTTCAATTTATAGATGAGTTGTTAGTACAGGAGGGCCTTGTTTTACAGCTGTTGTGTTCCTGATTCCCGGGCAATAAGTAAAAATCAACACTGAGTGGAAGAGAGCGTTTTCATTATCAAATGTATGTCTAAAACGCCTGATAACATGTTTACACTATTATGGGCTCAATACTCTTAAGAATAAAAAAACGATGAAAAAGTAAAATAAAAACATAGTACGTACATACAATACTTACCTTAAAATATGGCGCCTGTCGCCCTTCCCTTACGCAACTGTTGCATGAAAACAGGAGAAAAATGGAAAAGGCATTCAATCATAATGAAAAATGGCTGAATTGAAAACCAACGAAAGTGTGGAATACCAAAAAAAAAAAAGTGTTGTATACACCGGGTATTATATGGTAAGATCTATAAAACTTCCCTATATACAGTGGTACCCCAAGTTTCGAACTTTCTTCGTTCCAGAATGCTGTTCAAATGCCGTTACTGAACGAATTTGTTCTCATAAGAAATAATGTAAATTAGATTAGTCTGTTTCAGACCCCCAAAAATACACTTACAAAAGCACTTACAATAATACACTTACATAACTTTTCGAGTTGGGAGGTGTAAGAAACTCGGGGTACCACTGTAGTCTGATTCTTCGTAAATGTGATTGCAAAAGTACATTTAAAAAGGAATGACTAGTGGAAATACCTTCATAGTTCGAGCATTTTTAATTTGGATGCAATTTTTCAGTCGCGTTTATAAAAAATCACTTCATATAGAAGAACTTTATAAGAGAACGAAGTGTAATTTGTTCTGTATATCAGTGTTTGGTATATTTTAATGGGTCATTAACCCTCCCAGGAACGTTCCTTGATGCTGATGAACATGTGTGACACATGGGAACATGTGTCACACGTGAACATGTGTGACACACGAACATGTGTGCACACGAACATGTGTGACACGTACAAATACGTGTGACACATGTGAACACATGCAAACACGTACGAACACATGCAACACATACGAACATGATTTTTAGTATCATATTTTAGAGGTTAATGGCAATGAGCTTGCAAACAACTTGTGTGTATACCTGGAGTATACCTGGAGAGGGTTTCAGGGGTCGATGCCCCCTGCAGCCCAGTCTGTGTGTGAGTTGAAACACCAGGAATGTGATTTATTGGTAATTTGGGGCCCAGCTATATTTATTACAGTAAATCTCAGTTGTATGTAATTTTGAGTTTAATAAATCTATTAAGTAAAAGGACACAAATGCAACTAATGTGACATTTTATTGTGGCAACGTTTCGCTCTCCAGGAGCTTTTTCAAGCCGTTACAAGCGATACATGGACACAGCTCCTGGAGAGCGAAACGTTGCCACAATAAAATGTCACATTAGTTGCATTTGTGTCCTTTTACTTAACATATTGTCGGTAATTCTACCAATATTATTACAATAAATCTATTCCCTAAATGCTGAAGCCATGCATGGAGTTTTTTTTATCACCTTCCTTATTTGTAGTTGTTAAATTGTACAGGAGGGCTCCACTTATACAGCAGGTGAGGTGCCAGGCTACCAGTGAACAGGAGGGCCCCTCTTATACAGCAGGTGAGGTGCCAGGCTACTGCTGTACAGGAGGGCTCCACTTATACAGTAGGTGAGGTGCCAGGCTACCGGTGTACAAGAGGGCCCCTCTTATACTGCAAGTTAGATTCCAGGCTACTGCTGTACAGGAGGGCCCCTCTTATACAACAGGTTAGGTTCCAGACCACTGCTGTACAGGAGGGCCCCTCTTATTCAACAGGTTAGGTTCCAGGCTACTGCTGTACAGGAGGGCTCCTCTTATACAGCAGATTAAGTTCCATTAATGGTAATATTGTTTTTATGTGGAACTTCAAGATTATTATTCTTATAAACCTCCACCTTGACTACCTCGCATTTGTATTAAGATTAAATAAAGACTTTAGTAAAAGTTAACCACGTGTTTTGCCTAGTTTTAAGTAGTTACTGTGTACTAGGATTAGTCTGCCCGAAATGCCATGGCATGATAGTGACTTTCTTTGTGTACTTAGCGAACCAAAATTGTAATTACACTTTGTAGCCTTTACAAAAAAATAATTTTTTATTTTTTTTCCTTTTTATGTATGATAATTTATGTAATTGTATGTGTACCTGTATCTGAACAAACTTACAATGTTTGTACAAAGGTGAATGACATTGATGTTTGTACAAAGATGAATGACATTAATGTTTGTACAAAGGTGAATGACATTTAGAAGTACATGCAGAAAGTCCCTTAATATGCAGAGCATTTCGGGCAAACTTAAGACTAATAAGACGATGACAAATTGACTGGTTTTGTATATACAATCTCTTAGGCGATTGAAAATATAAATTTAGGATTTACAATGAATATAAGAGAGTTGAATATCATAATAACACATGCTATATGGCTGTTATTGAGTAATTGTTTACAGAATTACAGGGGACAAGGATTTTAGCATATTGGCATTATGGTGGACACAATAGATGTTTTTAATCCTTTCAGGGTCCGTGCCATAGTTCTACGGCTTTGAGTTGAGGGTCCAAACCGTAGTTCTACGCCATGAGCTCAGCTCACCCAGATAAGCTGTGAGCGGTAAATTTGGGCCTAGATATGAGAGAATACATCTATGTGGTAAGTGTGCACAATATAAAACAAATCCTGCAGCACACAGTGCATAATGAGAGAAAAAAAACTGAGACCGTAATTTTGTATTAAAACAGTGACTTTGCAGTGCTTTTTGTATACTTTTTATAGTTGTATTTGCTATTTCTTGGTCTCATTTGATAGAAATGAAGATATGTTACAGAAATAGAGATGATTTTGATTGGTTGTAGTACATAAAATGGCTTGAAACTGAGCTCAAAGTAGCAGAAATGTTAAATTTTTGCCGATGTTCAAGAGTAAACAGATGACCTCACACATCTAATACGCGCCAGCTGGTGGGTCTAATATATGTTCACAAATGTGGTTATATTATTTGTACAATTATTACAATATTGCATAACTGTAAATCTTCCATTTTTTGGTTTGAATAAAAATTCATTATGTGAATAAAAAATAAAAATGGAATTCATTTGTAAAGACTGAAAACGTACCTAATGAACAGAGGAAATGTTAGTTTAGTGCCAAGAATGCCTGCATTGTTTATTCTGCACCCTATTTTGAAACTGGAATATTTTGAACTTTGTGTTAAATTGGCTAAATTACCAATTTCCGATCACTTTATTTTGTAGTTGAAACAGTTGACTGGGCGATTTCTTGTGCTCAATCGATAGAATAGAATTAATACTAGTGAAATAGCTAAGAATTTGGTCGACTGGAATAATGTAATTGGCCTAAAATGGGAGTCAAAGTCTGCAAAATCGCCGATGCGTAAATATCGCTGACGCATCAAAATTCGCGAAAGCATAATTTCGTCAATTTTTCATCAAATTTCGTACTTTTTGTTTTATTACCTTCAGAAAAAGATTCTCTACCATTTCATAAGAAAAAATAATTTTTTTTTTTTTTTTAAATTATTGGACACTTGTGCACCCTCTGAAATTTGGCCTCTGGACCCTGAAAAAGTTAATGATTGTGAGGATTACATTATTATTTTTATCATAGGGAGTGCTAAACCAGTAGGGATTGTGAGGATTACATTATTATTATCATGGGGAGGGCTAAACCAGTAGGGATTGTGAGGATTACATTATTATTATCATGGGGGAGTGCTAAACCAGTAGGGATTGTGAGGATTACATTATTATTATCATGGGGGAGTGCTAAACCAGTAGGGATTGTGAGGATTACATTATCATGGGGGAGTGCTAAACCTGTAGGGATTGTGAGGATTACATTATTATTATTATGGGGGAATGCTAAACCAGTAGGGATTGTGAGGATTACAGATATTAAGAATAAGATTATATTGCTTTACATATGTTTGTGACAATGACAGTATGGATATATATAGTGTTCAGCTATGCACTCTGGTTCATTTCCAAGAAATCATCAGTCAGTTCCTCAGGAACCGTCTCTCTTAGCTATTCAACATTAGCAGTGGATTTTGTACTGTTAGGGGCCATAATGAACAAAACAAGAGATTAAAGGACCCCAATGGAAATAAGTAAAGGACCCTAATGGAAATAAGTCACTTTGACTTTATTGGGTTATCCCAGGTTCTCTTCACATATGCTGCTATGTATGATAATCTATGTAACTGTATTTGTGTATACCTGAATAAACCTACTTACTAAATCCAGCAAATTAGCAGTGGATTTTGTACTCTTAGGAGCCATAAAGAACAAAACAACACAAGATTTAATCCAGCACCAGAGAAAGTAATGGTATCAAGAGACACGGTCAATACCAGATATATCAAGATTAAAACACACTTGCTTCAGTTGGGTGTCTTTATTGATGAAACGTTTTGCCTACATGGTAGGCTTCTTCAGTCAAATATAAAGGCAACTATATACCTGGAGAGGGTTCCGGGGGTCAACGCCCCCGCGGCCCGGTCTGTGACCAGGCCTCATGGTGTATCGGCCTGATCAACCAGGCTGTTACTGTTGGCCGCACACAAACCGATGTACGAACCACAGCCCGGCTGGTCAGGTACTGACTTTAGGTGCTTGTCCAGTGCCTGCTTGAAGACAGCCAGGGGTCTATTGCGTCCGTGACCTGTCTGCCCAGGCGCTTGGGTGCCTCAACGCGCAGGCGTGGAGAGCCTGTCCCGCGTTGTTTACACTCGAGAGAACAATACCCATCCAGACATTTCACACTTAATTATAATTGTTTGGAGTTTGTTCATTAACCCTTTGGGGGTCGGTGCCGTACTAGTACGTTTTACGAGCAGGGGTTGGTGCCGTACTAGTACGCCCAAATTCTAGCGGCCTCAATTTAAGCAGAAAACGTCTGGTAGGCATACATATGAAAGAATGGGTCTGTGTGGTCAGTGTGCGCAGTATAAAAAAAATCCTGCAGTACACACTGCATAATGAGAGAAAAAAAACTCTGACCGTTTTTTTCGATTAAAACAGCGACTTTGCAGTCGATTTTCGTATGGTATATATTGATGTATTCTCGTTTTCTTGGTCTCATTTGATAGAATGGAAGATATATTACAGAAATAGAGATGATTTTGATTGGTATGACAATGACAAGTACCTTGAAATTGAGCTCAAAGTAGCGAAAATGTTCGATTTTTGACGATGTTCAAGAGTAAACAAATCACACCATGCCTCCCAAAACACATCAACTGGCGAGTCTTATATTCATGCACAAGTGCTCTGATATTATTTGTACCATTTTACAATGATACAGTTGTATACATAAAAGTAAATCTTCTATTTTTGTGAGAATAAAAATTCAAAATGAAAAGCAAAAGTAATGGAACAGGGGCCTGGAGACGTGACTAATGAACAGAGAACATGTTATTTTAGTGCCAGGAATGTCTGCCTTGTTTATTCTGGACCCTATTTTGAAATTGGCATCGTTTGAAATTTGTGTGAAATTGGAAAATTGTCATTTTCTGACCACTATTTTGGGTAGATGAAATTGGTAAATAGGCAGTTTCTTGTACTCAATCGATAGAAGAAATGGAGTTCTATCGAAATAGCTATAGTTTTAGGAGATTGAAACATTGGAATTTGTCGAAAATAGGGCTCAAAGTGGGCAAAATCGCCGATGCGTAAGTGTCATGGCTACCGATAACTTCGCGAAAGCATAATTCCATTAGTTTTCGATCAAATTTCATAATTTTGGTGGCGTTATGATCGGAAAAAGATTCTCTATAATTTCATAAGAAAAAAATAATTTTTTTTTTTCCAAAATTTTTTCGACCCCAGGAACACTTTCCTGAGAAGGCCTGTCGACCCCCAAAGGGTTAAGTGCAACTGTGAAATAAGCTACCATGGGTCCCAAGAAAGTTCTTAGTGGTACCCCTGGGATGAAGAAAGTGAGAAACACCGTAGACACGAAGAAGGAAATGCAGTGGTCCCTCGGTTTTCGTGCATCTCCAAACTCGAACATTTATGTAAGTGTATTTTCGTAAGTGCTGTTGCAAGTGTATTTTTGGGGGTCTGAAATAGACTAACCTACGTGACATTATTTCTTAAGGAAGTAAATTCGTTTGGTAATGGCACTTGAGCAGCATTCTGGAACAAATGTTCGGCGAAAACCGAGGGACCACTGTACAGTGGCCAATCCCAGGTGCGGTCTGCTGGTGGGTACTGGATATTGACAGGTGGTTGTGGGGGTTGTGGAAGTGGAGGTTGTGGTTGTGGGGGTGAGGGTTGCCTTTGTTGTAGGTCTGGTGAATCAGCGGCGTGGGTGACAGCATGGTCCACTGCTGGTGCCTCGCGCCTGGCACCACCACCACTACCACCACCACCAGATGTATGCACATTTCTCATCCTAATTGCAACACTATCATCTTCATTTTCACTATCTGTTCCTGTTGTACGCCCACGGGATGTACTCCGAGATGTACTCCTTCCCCTTGGAACAGCATATGGCACGCTACCAGAGCGCATATACCATCGTATATACTGACGCTTCACTGGTGAATATTCCACTCCACTCTCGCTACTAGAACTGTTTTGAAGAGCTTGGAGTTCATATTCACTATCACTATCATCACCATTGCTCACATCAGAGTCCTGAATATTAGTAAATAAGACTTTCCTCTTTCGTTCTGGTATAACAGCACGTGAACAAGACGCCACAGCACCGGAGGTGGAAGACTGAGGGTCGTCTGGGTTTTCCTCAATATTACCGGTATTATGGTCACTAGTTTCGGTCACAACCTCTTCAAAACCTTGAAAGTCATCATCACTGACACTCCCATCACTGTTAGAACTGTCACTGGGGAACAAAAGTGTTCTAATTCGCCGAGGAGTGAAGAGTTTCTTACTGTGAGGCATGGTGGACAAGGTGTACTAACATGGCGTTCCCACAATGCACCACTGGCTCCCTGATTTTTTTCCTACTGCGCACACTGACCACGCAGACCCATTCTCTCACCTCTAGGCCTAACAGCCTTTTCCCGCTTAATTTGAAGGCAGTAGAATTTATGCGTACTAGTACGTGGAAAACCCCAGCACGTAAGCTGTACTAGTACGGACGAAACCCTGAAAGGGAACAAATTAAGGAAGCTGATGTTGCAAAAGGTGTTACTGTGCGAGCCAAAAATAGACCACAAATAATCGAAGAGATTGAGAAGATGTTGCTGGTGTGGATCAAGGATAAAGAGTTGGCGGATGATAGTGTGTCGGAGTCGATCATTTGTGAAAAGGCAAGGAAGGTACATGCCGATCTTGCAAAGAAAATGCCTGCAACCAGTGTTGATTGTAGTGGTAATGAATTTAAAGCCAGCAAAGGCTGGTTTGAGAGATTTAAAAATTGTAGTGTCATACATAATGTGGTAAGGCATGGTGAGGCTGCCAGTTCAGACGAACGGGCAGCTGAAAATTTCATAAACGAGTTTCAGGACTACATAAAGACTTGAAAAATTGAAACCTGAACAAGTGTTCAATTGTGATGAAACAGGCCTGTTTTGGAAGAAAATGCCCAACAGGACCTACATTACTCAGGAGGAAAAGGCACTGCCAGGACACAAGCCTATGAAAGACAGACTAACTCTAATGATGTGTAGTAATGCTACTGGGGATTTTAAATTAAAGCCTTTACTAATGTATCACTCAGAAAATCCCAGAGTGTTCAAGAAACACAATGTGAACATGAATAATTTGTGTGTCTTGTGGAGATCTAGTTAGAATGCATGGGTCACAAAGCAACTTTTCAGTGAGTGGATCCATGAAGTGTTTGGCCCCAGTGTGAGAAAATGCCTACAGGAAAAGGGTTTGGACAAAAAGTGCCTCCTGTTACTGGACAATGCTCCTTCACATCCTCAAAACATGGAAGACCTACTGTGTGAAGACTTCAAATTTATAAAAGTGAAGTTCTTGCCTCCTAACACCACTCCTCTCCTCCAGCCCATGGACCAGCAGGTCATCTGTAACGTCAAAAAACTCTACACAAAAGCAGTGTTTGAAAAGTGCTTTGAAATGACCTCGGACACTGAATTGACCCTTAGAGAGTTCTGGAAGAATCACTTCAATATCTACAGCTGCATAGGCCTTATAGGTAAGGCTTGGGAGGGAGTGACTTCCAGGACTTTGAACTCTGCTTGCAGACCACTGTGGCCAGGTTGTGTCCAACAGAGGGATTTTGAAGGGTTTGAGGCTGACCCTGACCCTGCCGACCCTGTGCCTGTTGTGGACTCTATTGTGGAATTGGGCAAGTCCCTGGGGTTGGAGGTGAGTGGCGAGGATGTGGAAGAGTTAATGCAGGGCCACAGGGTAGAGCTAACAACTGAAGAGCTGCAACAGCTGGAAATGGAAGAGCATCAGACCAGATTTGAGGCTATTGATACACAGGAGGAGGAAGATGGAGTGACGGAGGGGCCTTCTTCAGTGCTTAAGGACATGTGTACAAAGTGGAATGAGTTGCAAAGTTATGTTGAAAAATACCACCCTGAGCAAGCTCAAACAAGCCATAATAGCAGCATGTTCAGTGACCAAACAATGTCCTACTTCAGGTTTTAGTTTAGTTTAATATCTTTATTATGCACCCCATACCCATCCTGTGGGCGGTAGTCAAAAGATTACAGAGGTACATAATTGGTCCAGAGACTGGACTCCTAAGTTTTGATAGCTGAACAAGTTACAGCGGTAATGAACTAGATCTGGTCACAATCATGACAAGTTACAAAGGTAATGAGCTCCAGGTAGAGCTGGTCACAATCATGACAAGTTACAAAGGTAATGAGCTCCAGGTAGACCTGGTCAATCATGACAAGTTACAAAGGTAATGAACTAGAGCTGGTCACAATCATGACAAGTTACAAAGGTAATGAGCTCCAAGTAGAGCTGGTCACACTCATGACAAGTTACAAAGGTAATGAACTAGAGCTGGTCACAATCATGACAAGTTACAAAGGTAATGAGCTCCAGGTAGAGCTGGTCACACTCATGACAAGTTACAAAGTAATGAACTAGAGCTGGTCACAATCATGACAAGTTACAAAGGTAATGAGCTCCAGGTAGAGCTGGTCACAATCATGACAAATTACAAAGGTAATGAATCATAATCACATCATATATAGTTACAATCATGAACAAATTACACACACACACACACACACACACACGTGGCAATGCTTTATTTACAGGGAGCAAAGTCAGGGTATTTTTCCAGAATGGTCTGTAATATACCACTGTGGATAAAATACTTTGACATATCTTGAATATTTTTGAGTGAGTTGTCTCTGAATTAATTAATTTTGTCGCACTCCAGTACATAATGACGCAGGGTGTGACGCACTCCAGTACATGACGCAGGGTGTGACGCACTCCAGTACATGACGCAGGGTGTGACGCACTCCAGTACATAATGACGCAGGGTGTGACAATAATCCAACTGACAAAGTTTACATTTTGTTTGGTCTACATCTGGTAGTGGTGATTTAACCTGCCAAAGATACTTGTAACTCAGCCGGAGGCGGGCGGTTGTGACATCCAAGAGTCTGCTTATTTTGTTGGATGCACCATAGACATGTGGCTCCTCCTGCATGATAGAATGATGATAGATGGACTGACTGGTGTCAATCTCCCTGAGTCTTAAGTCAATAAAATTCAGTTGAAGTTATTTTCGTATTATTGTTCTCAAACTGCTAACTGACAAGGAACATGCTAAAGAGGCACCAGAAACAGAGGACTGTGGACAGTTATTTTGTTAAAGTGTCCAGTGACTCTCAAGCTGGTCCTAGTGGGATTAAAAGACCAAGAAGGGAAGTAACCCCAGATAGGGCTTTGATACCTGAAGTCCTTTTGGAGGGGGATTCCCTTTCCAAACACTAACCCTTCCCTCCCTCACTCCTCCTCCCTATCTTCCATACGCCATCAACAATCTTCAATAAAGGTAAGTAAAAATACATGCATTTATTTACTAATACTTTTAGTAGTATAGTATGTAATTCTTTTGTGTATGTAGAAGCTTAATTTTATTAAAATATATTATTTTTTAATATTTTTGGGTTTCTGGAATGGATTAATTGTATTTCCATTATTTCTTATGGGAAATATTAAATCGTTTTTCGAACATTTCGTGTTAAGAACAAGCTCCTGGAATGGATTAAGTTTGAATAGCGAGGGTCCACTGTATATAAAAAAAATTAGTGCCCTATTTGATAGGGCTTAAGACACCCCCTCTCCTACAAAATTGGTAAGACATACAATGTTCTAGTTGGAATCAGATGAAAGATGAAGAGTTAGGTTTTCGAATTAAAGAGAGTTTGGAGCTTACTGTCAATAGATTGCATTATACAAAATGTTGAAATATGTGGTTTTTTTTTTTAAATTTTTTGGGAAAAAAAATTCACTAAAAACAAAACTTAAAACATATCGCAAACTCCCCATGTAATTCAATAGAACCATCATTCCTCAATAACCTTTGAAAGAATCATGATGCTCTTATAGATACTCTTTGCATGAGAGGGATAATGTCACTAACTTATTCCTAAGTTATAGATAATTATGTTTGTGTAAAAATCTTATGTAATGGCGCACCAAATCTCGGAGCGCTATACTTCTCCGTCCTTATTGGAAGTTAAAAGGCTACTGAGCCAAGCGAGCCCTTCCACCCTAATCCTAACAAGTGAAACAATCATAAAAATTGCAATTTTGGGAGTAAAAAAAAAAAAACCCTGACTAATTGCCAACATGTTCTCTTCCTAACAGCAAGAACAAAAAAATAATATTTTGGCAAAAACATACTTAGGAATATGATAGAAATAAGCTGATTACATCAACATGTTGCCAGAATTATGCACTATTTTTTTATAAGAAAACTTTTTTCCATAATTTTTCAATTTTCCCTGTTACTCACTCCTAAAAAATCTCACCCCTGCCTTAAGGCCAGCAGAGGCTGGTTTGACAGATTTAACCCTTTGACTGTCGCAACCCCAAATCCTGAGGCGTCTCCTGGTGTCAAAATTTTCGAAAAAAAAAAAATTATTTTTTATTGTGAAATGATAGAGAATCTTTTCCCGATGGTAATGACACCAAAAGTGCGAAATTTTATGGAAAACTTACGGAATTACGCTCTCGCGAAGTTAGTGATCTCTGCGATATATACGCATCGGCGATTTCGCCGACTTTGAGCCCTATTTTCGGCCAATTCCATTGTTCCAGTCGACCAAACTCATAGCTATTTCTTTAGAACTCCATTTGTTCTATCGATTGAGTACATGAAACAGCCAAAAAAACGATTGCAACTACCCAATAAAGTGGTCAAAAATTGGAAATTTGGCCGATTTAACGCAAAATAAAAAAGATGTCAATTTCAAAATAGGGTCCAGAATAAACAATGCAGACATTCCTGGCACTAAAATAAGATTTTCTCTGTTCATTAGTCACGTCTTTAGGCCCCTCTTATATTACCCTTGCTTTCTATTTTGATTTTTTATTCACACAAAAATAAAAGATTTACTGTTATGCAGACTACTGTATTTTTGTAAAAATGGTATAAATAATTTCAGTGCACTTGTGAAAGAATATTAGACTCACCAGCCTTGGACACGTGGCGTGATGTGATTTGTTTACTCCTGAACATTGGCAAAAATCGAACATTTCCTCTACTTTGAGCTCAATTTCAAGGTCGTTTTCATCACGAAACTAATCAAAATCATCTCTATTTCTGTAATATGTTTTCCATTCGATCATATGAGACCACGAAAAAGAGAATACAACCATAAATACTATACGAAATTAAACCTCAAAGTCGACATTTTAATTCAAAAACACGGTCAGTTTTTTTTCTCATTATGCACTGCGTGCTGCAGGATTTTTTTTATACAGCGCACACTGACCACACAGATCCATTCTCTCACATGTGGGCCTACCAGCTTTCTCCCACTTGATTTGAAGCTAGAATTTTTGAGTATATATAAGTCAGAAACAATGCCTCGTAAGACGTATATATACTACGACTGAAACAGTCAAAGGATTAAGAAGCGTAGTGGCATACACAGTGTGATAAGGCATGGTGAGGCAGCCAGTTCAGACAAACGTGCGGCTGAAAAATTTGTGAATGAATTTAAGGGGTACGTAGACACTGAAAATGTCAAACCCCAACAAGTGTTTAATTGTGATGAAACAGACCTCTTTTGGAAGAAAATGTCAAAGAGGACCTACATTACTCAGGAGGAAAAGGCACTGCCAAGACTATGAAGACAGGCTAACTCTTTTGTTCTGTGCTAATGCTAGTGGGGATTTTAAAGTGAAGCCTTTACTGGTGTATCACTCTGAAAATCTCAGAGTGTTCAAGAAACACAATGTCGTCAAGAATAGATTGTGTGTGTTCTGGAAAGCTAATAGTAAGACATGGGTCACGAGGCAAATTTTCATAGAGTGGGTCCATCAAGTGTTTGGCCCCAGTGTGAAGAAATACCTCCAGGAAAAGAAATTGGGACTCAAGTGCCTCCTGGTACTGGACAATGCTCCTGCTCATCCTCACAACTTGGAAGAGTTGTTGCCTGATGAGTTCAGTTTCATCACAGTGAAGTTCTTGCCTCCTAACACCACTCCTCTCCTCCAGCCCATGGACCAGCAGGTCATTTGTAACTTCAAAAAACTCTACACCAAAGCAGACCTGGGACACTGAGTTGACCCTAAGAGAGTTCTGGAGGAATCACTTCACTATCTACAACTGCATAAGCCTTATAGGTAAGGCTTGGGAGGGAGTGACTTCCCGGACTTTGAACTCTGCTTGGAGACAATTGTGGCCAACAGAGGGATTTTGAAGGGTTTGAGGCTGACCCTGACCCTACCGACCCTCTGCCTGTTGTGGAAGGTATTGTGGCATTGGGCAAGTCCCTGGGGCTGGAGGTAAGTGGCTGTATGACCCCTGTGGTTTAGCGCTTCTTTTGCTTATAATAATAATGGAGGTAAGTGGCGAGGATGTGGAAGAGTTGGTGGACGACCACAATGAAGAGCTAACCACTGACGAGCTGCAAGAGCTTCATCTGCAACAGCATCAGACCTCAGTTGAGGAACTTGCTTCACAGGAGGAGGGGCAAGAAGAGGGAGTGAAGGAGGTGCCTTCTTCAGTGCTTAAGGACATGTGTGGAATGTGGAATAAGCTGCAAAGCTTCGTGGAGAAATACCACCCTGAGCAAGTTGAAACAACCCATATCTGCAACATGTTCAGTGACAAAACAATGTCCCATTTTAGGGACATCTTAAAGAGGCGCCAGAAACAGAGTACTCTTGACAGTTATTTTTCTAGACAGTGATCTAGTGACTCTCAAGCTGGTCCTAGTGGCATTAAAAGACAAAGAAGGGAAGTAACCCCAGAGAGGGACTTGTTACCTGAAGTCTTTATGGAGGGGGATTCCCCTTCCAAACAATGAGTGCTCCCTCCCCCTGTCCTCCTCCCTATCTTCCAGATGCCAGCAAGTCTTCAATAAAGGTAAGTAGTAAATGTTATTTTAAATGTTTATTTAAATGTTTAATTATAAATTTATTACTTTATATATATTTCTCATTGTTTTCTGTATGTAAAACTATAGTTATTCTTTAAAAAAAGTATTTTTTGTGAATATTTTTGGGTGTCTGGAATGGATTAATTGTAGTATTTCCATTATTTCTTATAGGAAATATTGCTTCGACTTTCGGCCGCTTCGACTTTAGGCCTAGCTCCTGGAATGGATTACGGTCAAAACTCGGGGTTCCACTGTACAGTGGTACCTTGGGTTATGAGCTCAATTCGTTCCAGAAGGCTGTTCAAGTGCTGATACCGAACGAATTTGTTCCCATCAGGAATAATGTAAATTAGATTAATCCGTTTTAGACCCCCAAAAATACACTTACAAAAGCACTTACAAAAATACACTTACATAATTGTTCGAGTTGGGAGCTGTTCGTATGCCAAGGTACCACTGTACAGTAGTGTGTTATTTGGAGTGACGATTAAGGTGGGAGGTTCGTAGAGGAGCCATTTTCAGACTACTTGAAGGTGAAATGGAGTGGTTTGATGAATTCAAGTACATGTACGTAGTTGAGTAAGTGAGAAGCGATGTGGTGACTCACAGGCAAACTTAACAGACCCAGCACACAGACCTTTGTACAGCTCCGTGCAGGTTGTCCTCATTACATGGAGACGTGTAGAAGGTAAGGTTGTCCCATATGGGTGTACTGGTGTGGGTGTCTTCATCCTCCTCTTCCTTGGAAGAGGATTGTGTGGGCGAGTCTACATGGGTACTGGAAGGTGACTGTGGGTCGACAGGAGCAGTGGACAGGTGTGTTGGTGACTTGTCTACTGGCTGAGAGACATGGGAGGCAGTGGTTGAGGAAGTAGAATCAACGTTGTCAGCGATGGAATCAGTTTACCTGGAAAGGGTTTCGGGGGTCAACGCCCCCGCAGCTCAGTCTAAGACCAGGCCTCATGGTGGCTCAGGGTCTGATCAACCAGTTTGTTACTGCTGGCTGCACGCAAACTGACGTACGAACCACAGCCTGGTTGGTCAGGTACTGACTTTAGGTGCCTGTCCAGTGCCTTCTTGAAGACAGCCATTAGATGTTGCTTGGGCAGAGGAAGAAGACAGGTGAGCAGGTGCAGTGAAGTTCACAATGTTGGGAAGAATCCTGAGAATGTTGGCTGAAGGTCTGGGGTATTGAAGGTAGGTATGTTGTTCATGCTGAATACATAGTTTGTTAATCATGATGGGCCAGCATTTGCTGCATTAGCACGGTGAGCATTACCATGCAGTACAGCACTGTTGAAGGAGCTCCATCAGGAAGTGGAGAGAGGGAGTTGCTGGGAGGTGTTTGTTGTGTAGAATCTTGGTGTCACTTTGAAGTTTTGTAATAGCGGCATATGTAAAAGATTTTGAGGTGTTTTTCTAGAGGTCTTGAATCTTCTTAGCTATGATTTTCTCTCAGACATTTAGCTGCAAGAGTATGATGATTACTCTAAGACATGTTGGAGGAGTAGTGGTGATGCTGGATCTGAAGTCGTGTCCATAGTTCCCACAGTTAGAACAAAACTTCTTGTTCTAGATGGGGACAGTTCTTAGTGGTATGATTATATGAGTAGCAGGTCCGGCAATGAGAGACGTGTGTGAAACATTCCAGTTCTACATGGCTTGGGTAGTAAGAGATGGCCAGTCCATCAGAGAGAGCTTGGGCAGCCTTGGAGATGTCTGAGAGAGTGATCTTATTCATTGACAAGGGCGTTAGGGATCTTTGTAATGCTATCTACTGAGGCCCAGGCGTTTTGTTCCTCGACACACATCTTCAGTGTTTCAGCTGAGACAGACGTGATGATCTTGTCAATCCGCTTCACAAAGACGGATCGTTTTACCTTCAAGAATGGAGGTGGAAATATGGTGAGTTGACGGTCTTGCAGGGTCTTGATAGCCGCGTTATCCGTCACCTTTGAGGCTTCAGTGCAAATGACAATAAAGGAGTCCTTCAACGAGTGCATTGCCGTAAATTTGACCTGCAAGCTATGGTATGTATAAGTTGTATCATGTACTTGAAGAAATACTACTACTACTACTACTACTAATATTATTATTATTATTATTATTATTATTATTATTATTATTATTATTATTATTATTATTATTATTATTATTATTATTATTATTATTACTAAAAGAGATTTACACCTACAATGATGTAATAAGATCCACTTTGGATGAAATGTAAAATAAAAGTTTTTTAATGGAAATAAGTCACTGACTTATTTTGGTTGTCCTGGTGAGTAATTTACACTGTGTATGATCCTTGCACTTATGTGTACCTGTATGTAAATAAACACACTTAATTTCGACTATTATCGTCCGTCTAGAAGGACAGAGGCTCCTGGAGTCTGGTGTAACAAGACACGTCAACAATCACTACCATGTATTTACTAGCTCCTCAAGGAAGGTTCCTTGACGCTGGTGAGGGGCTCTTGATCTAGGGAATTGGATCTGTGCTTCACTTCCCTGAATTGAGTCTGAATACCTTCTGTCCCCCCCACAGGTGCTGTATAATCTTATGGGTTTAGCACTCCCCCATGGTTATAATAATAATGTATTAGGTATAATGTTAGTCAGGGAGCAACTCAAGTGTTTCCTGTGGGTCAGATGGTGACCCACAGCTGGAGCTTTTGGTCATTTGATAGAGGCCTTCCGCTGGCTTTCCACTCAACCCCTTCAAAAATCATAGTTATGATTATAACCACTAGATTAAAAAGACTATATAGGCAGAGAGTAAGCTGAGTGACACAGTCAAGGAACACAATGCAAATATAAGTCACTTCGACTTTTTTGGGCTATCATACGTAATTTACACATATGTTACTATGTATGATAATGTGTGTGACTGTATTTATGTGTACCTGTACATAAATTTACTTATAGTGACCTGAGAAATAACATGTTTGAGACGAGACGGGTAGACAATGAGATGATATGATACCCGTGTTGCTAAGTAGGTGCCTTGCCTGGTTGAGTATCATGTATGCTGTTTTTTGAAGGTTATTTTGTGGGTCAACGCCCCCTTTACCTTCTCCTAGACCAGGCCTTGTGGGGGATCAGGGCCTGATCAACCGGGTTGTTACTGCTGGCTTCACGTAAACCAACGTAGGAATCACAGCCCGGCTGGCCAGGTACTGACTTTGTGTCTGTCCAGCTCCCTCTTAAAGACAACCAGGGGTCTTGAAGAGAAGACAACCAGGGGTCTTGAAGAAAACCAGGGGTCTTGAAGACAGCCCACTACTAGAATTTCCCAATGGACAAAGCATGGGGCACTTAAAGGAGTATTCATTACCCCCTGTACCCTCCCCTGCCCATGTCCTGCATCACTCACAGGGCACATCTAGCCTTGAGATGTGCCCTGCC
>WNWK01009754.1:0-74535 GCA_009830355.1 Cherax destructor
GACTTGTTAAAAAAAAAAAAAAAAAACATGCAAGATTTCAGGTATGTCTTGTTACTTCTACTACACTTAGGTCACACTACACATTCATGTACAAGCATATATATATATACACACCTCTCTGGGTTTTCTTCTAATTTCTTACTAGTTCTTGTTCTTATTTCCTCTTATCTCCATGGAAGTGGAACAGAATTCTTCCTCCGTAAGCCATGCGTGTCGTAGGGCGACTAAAATGCCGGGAGCAAGGGCTAGTAACCCCTTCTCCTGTATATACAGTGTACCTCGACACGATATTTTTCATTCCAGAATGCTGTTCAAGTGCCATTACCAAACGAATTTATCTCCTTAAGAAATGATGTAAAATAGACTAGTCCGTTTAGACCCCAAAATTACACTTACAAAAGCATTTAAAAAAATAAACTTACATAAAAGGGTGTGTTTGGGGACCATCGTAAGTCGAGGTACCACTGTATTACTAAATGTAAAAGGAGAAACTTTCGTTTTTCCTTTTGGGCCACCCCGCTTCGGTGGGAAACGGCCGACATGTTGAAAGAAGACTGTTTTGTTGGTGTTTGTTTGAGAGCCTAGTTTATATTATGGGCTTCATTTCCAATAGATAAAATATTGCTTTGGGTGTTGTCATTATTCTCCCTAGGGTTGGGTTGTTGAAATCTACTGTTTTAAGTCTTCAATTTAAGAAAATGGAAACATGAGTGTGGTAAGTATGTTGGCAGCGGTGTTACACTCATCTTCAAGAAACTTTGAACTACACTTTCTGTAAGCCCCAAGAAAGAAACCAGTAATGCTATAATTTTTAATACGTTTAGCATGGTGGGAAATAAAGTGGATTAGATCGCTTTTGTTAACAGTTTCTGTAGACCTGAAATTTGAGGAAGTTTTGGACCTTAAGAAGGTTGACATCAAAGAAGGGTAGTGTATCATCTTGCTATATTTAGAGGGGGAAATTGAATAGAGGGCTCCATTGTGTTGTGATGATCACAGAAGAGTTCCATATTGAAGTACAGTGGTACCTTGGTTAACGATATTTTTTCGTTCCAGAATGCTGTTCAAGTGCCATTACCAAACAAATTTATCCCCATAAGGAATAATGTAAAATAGACTAGTCTTTTTAGACCCCCAAAAATACACTTACAAAAGCATTTAAAAAAATAAACTTACATAAAAGGGCGAGTTTGGGGACCATCGTTAACCGAGGTACCACTCTACCTGTGTGACTAGAAGAATGTCGTCAACCTGGTTATAGTGGAAAGTATTGTGTCTGCAAAATGTTCTGTTTCAGGTGACTCCATGCACAAATTAGTGAGCACAGTACTGATTGGGGATCATTTGCCATGCAATACTTATGTTTGTAGGAGGTTTTGCTAAAGGATGAAACAATTAAATTTGAAACAGATCTGAGAGACTGACGAAGTTCTTGGCAATCATAATATCTTAAACTATATGTGAGCTGACCACACCACACTCCAACTGACACCACAACACAGATGCAAGTAAGTATAAAACCCTATGTGGAGGGTGTGACAGTCTATGTGGTGAAACATCACAAACCCTACACACCAGAACCCTTAAATATAAGTATACCTATAAAAAACACAATCAGTATGATGTCTGTATTATACATAGCAGCAAACACTGACTTCATGGATAGGACACATGTATAACTCACCATCAAGGTAAACCGCAATGCTAGAAGACTTTTTGAATCAGCACTCATACAGACCTCTAACATTAAAGAGCATAATTAAGAGGCCTGTAGTATTTCAAAACCATTGGTAAATTCATCAGGCATGAAAAATCCCAACATGTTTACCTGGAGACCTGGAGAGAGTTCCAGGGGTCAACGCCCCTGCGGCCCGGTCTGTGACCAGGCCTCATGTGACTCCAACACTCGCTCACATGTTACAGGTGACACTGACCCCTGTTCAGATCACCACTACAGATGACACTTGGAGATTTTCTCTTCACCTTATTCTCTCTTTACTCTTTGTATGAATTGAGAAAGCCATACAAAGCAAGAAAGTGTGAGTGATACATAATTATTAATGTTTACTTTACACCAGGTGTCATTTAACCATGCTTGCTGCCTTGTGGCAGTCCCCATGAATACATAATCCCATGCACTTGTCCCCTCTAACATGGAAGCTCAGTAAACCTTGGAGAAAGAGCTTAAGTTCAGTTGAGATTCCATAGGACCTAAAAATGCAGATATAAATCTACTTTGTAAAGGAGGCACAAGATGATGGCAAAATACTACAAGTCAGTCATATTGCTGACATTATATTCAAGTCTCAGAGGAGACTAAAAAAAAAGGCAAATTACTAACTGCTATTATGCCCCCCTCTGGTGAAGGTTCTGTGTACGTACCTCCATGGGAGAGTGTTGATGCTGATGATTGTGCCCCTCCAGGGGGAGGAGTTGATGCTGGGTAAGGGCTCTTGATTCAAGAACACTGCTGGATCACCCACACCTCTTTTTTGTATATAATAATAATGAAAATGAAAATAATAATTTTGATCAAAGGACTCAGAGCTACCTTTCACCTCCTTAAATCAGGCCTAATTATCTTTCATTCCCCAGACACTTTTAGTGACACTTTTGGGTTTATTTATTTTCCATGAATATAGCACAATATGGGGACCCACTTTTTTTTTAATGGAAGTAGCACTTAATGACCTATATGAATTTAGTATATTTTTTGTGACTATAATAAACCTCGAGAGAGGTTCCTTGATGCTGGTGAGAGGGCTTTTGATTCCAGGAATTAGACTTATCCTCCCATTCCATGGATCATACCTGACTGACTCCCATTCCTCAGGTTCTGTATGACCCCTGTGGTCTTAGCACTTCCCCATAAATAGAAATAGAAACCATGGATTCAAACACCAGCAGTTCAGTACAGCATCAACAGCAAGTTACCTGAGCTTCCTTATCATGGCTCACCTGGTTGCCTGCTAGTAACCTGCAACAGAAAAGTTCCTGTTGATCATCAAAAGTTCCTTCTGATCATAAAAGTTCCTGCCACAAGGCCTGGTCATGGACCAGGTTGTGGGGGCATTGACCCTCGGAACACCTTCCAGGTATACTGATCACCAAAAGTTCCTATTGATCATTAAAAGTTCTTAATGATTATCAAAAGTTCCCACTGATCATCAAAAGTTCCTATTGATCATCAAAAGTTTCAACTGATCATGAAAATTTCCCACTGATCAAGTTTCCACTGATCATCAAAAGTTCCGTGCAGGTCCCGTAGCTCGATCGCTAGCGCACTCAGCTGTTGTCCCTGTTCACCCATCAGTGTAAAATGGATACCTGGGTGTTAGTTGACTGGTGTGGGTCGCATCCTGGGACAAAACTGATCTAATTTGCCCGAAATGCTCAGCATAATAAGTGGCTTTCTAGTTAGTAGTATGTCATTGATGTCAGCTAGGCCTGTATACCTTGTACATGTACTTGTAAAAATAAAGATCATCATCTTCATCAGATCCAACCTACCCAGCAATCTCCACCTGATTCCATCCTATAAATACTCACATACCTTTCACCCAGGTAAATCTGTTTGTGACTTGATAAAGCCCACTGTGTGGGCGAAACATAGTCAATAAAGGATCACAATGTACTGCATATGTGTTTATTTTTCCATGCTGGGAGGTAGTTGAACAGTCTTGGGCCCCCCGACATTTAATTGTGTTGTCTCTTAGCGTACTTGTGGCGCCCCTGTTTTTCATTGAGGAAATGTTACACCGCCTGCCGAGTCTTTTGCTTTCGTAGGAAGTGATTTTTGTGTGCAAATTTGGTACTAATACTACCTCAAGGATTTTCCAAGTGTATACTGAGGTTATTAGAGTCATGAGAAAGATACATGTCTTGGGACAAATCAGTGACGGGATCGACCCCCCGGCATGGGTGAAATGTTGGGCATGTACTCACCTAGTTGTGGTTGCAGGGGTCGATTCATAACTCCTGGCCCCGCCTCTTCACTGGCCGCTACTGAGTCACTCTCCCTGCGCCATGAGCTTTATCATACCTCTTCTTAAAGCTATGAATGGATCCTGCCTCCACTACATCGCTTCCCAAACTATTCCACTTCCTGACCACTCTGTGACTGAAGAAATACTTCCTAACATCCCTGTGATTCATCTGAGTCTTCAACTTCCAACTGTGTCCCATCTCTGGAACATTCTGTCTCTGTCCACCTTGTCAATTCCTCTCAGTATTTTATATGTCGTTATCATGTCCCCCCTATCTCTCCTGTCCTCCAGTGTCGTCAGGTCGGTTTCCCTTAACCTCTCCTCGTAGGACATACCCCTTAGCTCCGAGACTAGTCTTGTTGCAAACCTTTGCACTTTCTCTAGTTTCTTTATGTGCTTGGCTAGGTGTAGGTTCTAAACTAGTGCTGCATACTCCAATATGGGCCTAACATACACAGTGTACAGGGTCCTGATTAATTCCTTATTAAGATGTCGGAATGCTGTTCTTAGGTTTGCTAGGCGCCTGTATGCTGCAGCAGTTATTTGGTTGATGTGCACCTCACAAGATGTGCCTGGTGTTATACTCACCCCAAGATCTTTTTCCTTGAGTGAGGTTTGTAGTCTCTGGCCCCATAGACTGTACTCCGTCTGCGGTCTTCTTTGCCCTTCCCCAATCTTCATGACTTTGCACTTGGTGGGGTTGAACTCCAGGAGCCAATTGCTGGACCAGGATTGCAGTCTGTCCAGATCCCTTTGTAGTTCTGCCTGGTCCTCGTCCGATTGAATTCTTCTCATCAACTTCACATCATCTGCAAACAGGGACACTTCAGAGTCTATTAATTCCGTCATGTCGTTCACAAATACCAGAAACAGCACCAGTCCTAGGACTGACCCCTGTGGAACCCCACTCGTCACAGGCGCCCACTCTGACACCTCGCCACGTACCATGATTCGCTGCTGTCTTCCTGACAGGTATTTCCTGATCCATTGGAATGCCTTTCCTGTTATCCCTGCCTGGTCCTCCAGCTTTTGCACTAATCTCTTGTGTGAAACTGTGTCAAATGCCTTCTTACAGTCCAAGAAAATGCAATCTACCCACCCCTCTCTCTCTTGTCTTACTGCTGTCACCCTGTCATAGAACTCCAGTAGGTTTGTGACACAGGATTTCCCGTCCCTGAAACCGTGTTGGCCGTCGTTGATAAGCTCATTCCTTTCTAGATGTTCCACCACTCTTCTGATAATCTTCTCCATGACTTTGCATACAATACATGTCATTGACACTGGTCTGTAGTTTAGTGCTTCCATGTCTGTCTCCTTTTTTAAAAATTGGGGCTACATTTGCTGTCTTCCATACCTCAGGTAATCTCCCTGTTTCGATAGATGTGTTGAATATTATTGTTAGGGGTACACATAGCACCTCTGCTCCCTCTCTCAGGACCCATGGAGAGATGTTGTCCAGCCCCATCGCCTTTGAGGTATCTAGCTCACTCAGCAGCCTCTTCACTTCTTCCTCGGTTGCATGTATTGTGTCCAACACTTGGTGGTGTACCCCACCTCTCCGTCTTTCTGGAGGCCCTTCTGTCTCCTCTGTGAACACTTCTTTGAATCTCATGTTGAGTTTCTCACATACTTTGCGGTCGTTTCTTGTGATCTCTCCTCCTTCCTTCCTTAGCCTGATCACTTGGTCCTTGACTGTTGTTTTCCTCCTGATGTGGCTGTACAACAGCTTTGGGTCAGATTTGGCTTTCACTGCTATGTCATTTTCATATTGTCGTTGGGCCTCCCTTCTTACCTGTGCATATTAATTTCTGGCTCTACGACTGCTCTCCTTATTCTCCTGGGTCCTTTGCCTTCTATACTCCTTCCATTCCCTGGCACACTTGGTTTTGGCCTCCCTGCACCTTTGAGTGAACCACGGGCTCATCCTAGCTTTTTCATTATTCCTGTTACCCTTGTGTACAAACCTCTCCTCAGCTTCCTTGCATATTGTTGTCACATATTCCATCATCATGTTTATTGACTTCCCTGCCAGTTCTCTGTCCCACTGAACCCCGTTCAGGAAGTTCTTCATGCCCACGTAGTCCCCTTTCTTGTAGTTTGGCTTCATTCGACCCTTCCTGCTTTCCCTCCACTTGTAACTCTACTGTGTATTCGAAGCATAAAACCACATGATCACTGGCCCCAAGGGGTCTTTCATATGTGATGTCCTCAATGTCTGCACTACTTGAGGTGAATATTAGGTCCAGTCTCGCTGGTTCATCCTTACACCTGCTGTACCTGTTCACTTAGCAATAAGTAGGTACCTGAGTGTTAGTCAACTGTTGTAAGTCGCATCCTCGGGGACAAGCTTTAATTAAGGCCCTCAATGGAAATGAGACAGTCTCCGATGACTCAATGACTTGGGTTATCCTGGGTCGCTAACCCAGGAGGCTGCTCCTTGATGCCGGTGAAGGGTTCTTGATCCAAGAAACTAAACTTGTCTTCACCTCTCTTGGATTGAACCTGAAGGCATATCATTACCCAAGCGGTACAAGACTCCTACGGGTTTAGCTTTCCCTCCTGATTAAAATAAAGTAAATAGGAAACCGAGTTAAGAAACCAGCTGACACACCCCCTTCCTGAGTGCCTAGGCTCCTTCCCCTCCCAGTGTTCTCTATATATCAAAGATATTCTGCTCTGTCACCATAGAATTATTGGATATTTTACGCAGGTAATATAAAACAATATTTACTAGAACCCTGAAACAGGGTAATTATTTATAAATATCATCACTTGGACCTGCCAGAGCAGACGACATGGATGGAAATCTATTTCTAGATATGTCTTATATGCCTGATTTTTACAAAACGTGATAGCACATATTTTTTGTAGGAAATAGTTCCTTAGATTTTGAAAAATACTCCATATATTCTTAAAATTTTAATTTAGTAAGATATAATAAGTAAATAATTATCCGAATTCTCCTATTTTCAGTATAGGAGATAATTTTAGTTTACACAACCTGGCTATAATAAGAGCAGTGTGGGCTCCATGGAGTCTTCAGCAGTGAGTGTCAGGCACTGGCAGGCACTGGAAGGTACAATATTTTATCGCTTTATAGTGTCACACAATATGTAGCACACTACTATAGCTCGTAATATGTTGCAGCCAGCACAAATGAATTGTGAAGGTAACCTTGTTGGTTGTCTTTATGGTGTGTAAGTGGATGATAATAATAAGGTGCTACAGCCGCTGGCTTAACCTTCCTTCACTCCACTTCAGTAACTTTGTTTTAGGGAAACTTACTGATGTTTTTTTTTTTTTAACTTTGGGTAGCCCAGCAAAGTTAAATTCTGATACTTATTCCCATGGGGTAAAATAAGAAATTCGGATTATTAACACCCAGAGGGATAGTAACCCGGGATAGTCCAAGAAAGGTTTATTTTCACTGGGAGCTTTTAATAAGCAAGCAATTTTTTTTGGTACAGTTACACAATCTTTGGACAGTTATCACTGTCTTGTATACAAATGTGTAATTACCTAGGATAACCCCGCCCAAAAAATCAAACATTTACCTATTTCCACTGGGGTCCTATTCCTAAGGATGTGACCTACTCTTCCTATTGCTAGGTGAACAGGGCTAAGGTTTAGGGAAATGCTGTATTTAATGGGCTGTATCATATTATTATATGTAAATATAGATATACATTAAACATTATTTCCCTTGTTGAGATAAATTCATGTTATTAATGTTAAGGTCAATATATATGTAGAGCAGCATCCAACATTGCCAGTAGCTCTTTTGTGTTGGTGGTGGCATCATTTATTGGGAGTAAGGTTACATCCTCGTGTTTTCTGTGAGTAAAGTAATTGTGGTACAGATCCTCATTATACTAGACAGACTGATGACATTATTTGGTTATCCTGAGTTACTAACCCTCTAGGTTAATAATTTAAATAAAATATTCAGCATTACCAAAAAAAAAAAAAAAAAAAAAAGATGTTCTTCCTTTGCAGCTTTGTTCATGAGAAATTATTTAGCTCTAGTCATAGACTGAGGAATACAGTTCAGTACTGTGACTGACCTTGATGTGATCAGGGAGCTTATTCCAGTCCTTTATTGCTGTATGATAGATGTTTAAAGCCTGGCCACCTACTTGTGAATGCTATACTACAAAATAGGTGGGTTTATTGGATTTCAAACCTATTAACTACATGTAGGTTATGAAGGTTAGATTGGATTAGATTTGTCAGGAAACAGGACAAGGATTTCCTGACGTAAGTTTGTTATATGATGACCCACCACTAGAGCTTTTGGTCATCTTGGTGTATATAACCTCGAACACAAAATTATGTTCACTTTCCCTAGTACTATAATGTTGGATTTGGTTCCAGTGTTGTACTAGGGAAGGTAAACATAATGTAGTACCTAAAGTAGGTGTCTAGGTTTTGAACACCATTTATCTATCTTTGAGATAGATTTAGCATTTTTGTTTTTAAATACAATTTTTATTATTGAGATATCATTGATTAAGGTTCTCATCATTGAAATGTTTTACATATAAAAGTGTTTGCACTGTTACATCTTAAATAAACAACCTTCAAGGCAAAAGGAGAAGAAAGGTGCCTTGATGCTAGTGAAGAGCTCTTGATCCAAGAAGTTAGTGTCCTTCTTTTCTATGGAAAAACTTGATTACCTTCCATTCTTCATTCACTATGTTATTCCTATAGGTTTATTATTTCCTCATGATTATAATAATAATTATAAACATAAACAGTAGGTATGCCCACTATCCATTATAAGATTATTTTTAGTCACTGTTTTCAAGGCCAGTGATAAGCCAGTTATAGCATATTATACATAATTAAAATTTACATAATGTGATCAAGTTATTATTATTTTATTACTATTGGTGTTCAGCACAAGCGACTGTTATAATAATAATTACAACAATAATTACAGCAGAAAAAAATATTAAAACAGTAATAAATATTACCTTTTAATAACTATACCAACATTAGCAATTACGACAACAATAATTACAGAAAAAAACTATTATAATAAATATTACCCTTGTAATACCTATAACATTAACCACTATTACAACAATTATTTTAATAGTAACAACTATTATTACAGTTACAACAGCATATTACTATTAAACAGTAACAACTGTTATACCCAAAAGCATTACAACCACTATTACCTGTACAATAACAATAACCATTACATATCCCCATGAATAAACAAATCTTGTTCGATCCAGTTGTAAAAGACATCTGGAAAAGTTAGAATGGTGCCAGTGTTTTAATTATTCAAGTATCATGAATAAAAGTATGTAAGGGTGTCTTGGTGAAAATGTAGCAGTGACCATGCAGATGTGTACCAGAGTCCCTAGTGAATGTGTAGAAAAGTACTTGCTTATTTGTGGTTGTGGGGATTGAATGTCATCTCCTGTCCCTGCCTCTTAAACTCGTATGATTGGTTTCACAAGTTTCCTCACTAAAGAAGTCAGTTTTTTATTTTATTAACACATTGGCCGATTCCCACCAAGGCAGGGTGGCCTGAAAAAGAAAAAATTCATCATCATTCACTCCCAGTTATTGATATATTTGTTTAGAACAGGGTATGATACTGATTACTAGAAATGTGTATACATATATTTTTTAAGTTCAGTGCAGTACATTATGTATATAGAAATTGCATAAAGTGTATAGAGTACAATATATATTTTATAGGAAACTGTAAACTTTATTATATCCTTTAAAGACAGTTAATTGACTGTGCTGGGTACATATAATTATTCATTCATATAAAATGTTGTATGTATGTAATGTACAAGTAATTTTTATATATGTGGAGGTCAACAAATTCATTGTTTTTATGAATGATCAAGACACAGTATTCAGTCAGCATTGCTTCTCAATAATAGTCCATGTGTCATTTTTATGTATCTTATCAATCTGTTAACTCCAATCAGGCCTCGTTGGATTCTTTCAGGCTTTTACTTGGAAGTCTTGTATATAGAATATGAGCCCACAGATTTTGGAATGAATAAAAGAAAACATTCTTCATCTGACTCATGAAATTGTAATCACACAATTAGAAATAACTCGAGTGTAAAAAGGATTCAAGCCATGGCATGATAACTTTAGGACTGCCGTGCCTTAGGTCAAATCATGTTTTCTTCTTGAATTCCTCATCTGTTCTGTTTGATTGCTTTCTGGAATCTTTTCTATCGATTGAATTCTCTGTATGTGTAATTTATACTTTCCATATTATACAGTCAATAACCAGCAATTCTTTTGGTTTTCTGACAGTTACCTTAATCTTGCCTGTTGGTTCAGTGTGGAACTTCTTGGGCAGTGGGGAACCACTGGTGCTTCCGCTGCATGGACTCATTGTTTTTGGTCTTAGAATCTTGGGAGGAATTGGACACATTTATAATCAGGAGATAATGAAAATTAACTGGGTTTTTGCAGATGAGGATAATTACTTTATTCTTTATTCTATTGAAATTTCTTGAGAAGGCATGGGCATGGCAAATTATTCTCAGAACACAGGAAGAAATACTGACCAAATTGTTAATGCTGTCTTGTCAATCTTGAAGTAATTCTCCACTATTAAGTTTTCAACCAAGAAAATAATATATTATTGACAGTTTCAGCCTTTGGGTCATCTTTGAGGTACTCATGGCTTTACTCTTATTCACCTGAATATTTTGCTACTGGTAAGCACCTTAAGCATATACACCAACTTTTTTTCTTCATGGGACACTTTATAACAACTCTGTGCTCAATTTCTTGTCAGTTGTGCTGTAGCTATGAAAAGAAAGCGCTTGTGTGGGTGTATGCAAACTCTTCACTAAACTGAGAAATCCTTGGTTTAAATCCTATGTAGGATGGAATAATTGGGCAAAGTTCCTTAAATCTCTTCACTTAACCAAACAGTAATTGGGACGAGAATGTATAGGGTGTCCCAGAAGTTGATTTTGATCTTGATTTCTACAAGTACATGTACATGGTATACAGGCCTAGCTGACATCAATGGTACACTACTATATTGAAAGCCCCTTGTTAGGCAGAGCATTTTGGGCAAATTAGGTCAGTTTTATCCCAGGATGTGACCCACACCAGTCAACTAACATTCAGGTACCCATTTTACTAGTGGGTGAACATGGACAACAGGTGTCTTATGGAAATACGTCCTAATGCTTTCCAGCCGTACTGGGGGATCGACCCCCGGACCTCAGTGTGTGAGCTGAGAGTGCACTAGCGATCGAGTTGTGGGACACCCAAAGTTTGGACCTATAGGGTAAATTACACAATTTACAGTCAAGTTGTGAAGGCTTTCCTTCAGCACTGTTTGAATTCAGGGTATGTGGACACCCACTGAAATTGATTGGTGGATTGACTTCAGTGAACTAGGCCAGTTCTAAGCCTGAAATGAAAGACAGTTCTCAGCTCTAGAAACTTATATTATACCCTTGTGTGTAGAGTGACTTTAAGGGTTGTATTGCTTAAGCTTTTGAATGTAGAAATGTAATGAAATGCAGATAGTTACTGCATTTCTATATTTGAAATGTCACTTGGTTGAAGCACAGTACTGTATATACTATCCTTAAGTCTAGTACAGTACTGTACTTGGCTAGGAAATAAGCATTTCTTAAAATATTAAAAAAACTGATGTCTACGATATAGATTTCACTCTTGTGTGATAATGGTATTTTGCAATACTATCTTCAAATATCTTTCAGGCTTTAAAGGTTACTAAGAAAGAAATAATGGAGCGGTTTCGGCCGTTGATATCCCAGACTAGTAATTTTGTAGGTAAGATCTCCAGTTCCATTTTTTTCTGTGAGGATTACCTAACATTTTTATTGGTAATACGTACTACAGTGGAACCTCTACTTACGAGTTTAATCCGTCCTGTGACCTTACTCGTATCTCGATTTGCTCGTTTATCGAGTCAATTTTCCTCATTTAAATTAATTGAAATGGAATTAATCCTTTCCAGTGGAATTCCAGGCACGACAAAATATGTACTTGTATATTTCCCTAATATCAACTCTACGACTTATTTATCTATCACAATTCATCTAATATGACATAATAAACAATATTAATAACATAGAAACATGATATATACTACAGTAGAATGAATGAAATATTATGTATGCGAGTAGTGGTAGTGGAGGCGACGGCACAGCGGCCATTGTTGTTGGGGTGTATAGGGCCACCACAGCAGCCATTCCTGCTCCTGACTACATACCTTCCCATGCATTTTTTATAACAGAAAACAGAGTGTTTGTAAGGCAAACTTCATTAGATCACTACGTACATATAGTTTCATAAGGAAAACAATAATAATAATACGTAATGTAAAGAAATTATGTAGTAATACAGCATTTGCCTTGGAGATGGAGAAGAGATGCTGCGTATGCTGTCAGGAGTTCATTTCATTTTGTCCCTTTTTAGAATGTTTCGGAAATGAGTTATGCTTGCTTACCATTTGGAATTTTTATTCACACAAAAAATAGACAATAATGCAGACTACTGCATTATTGTAATATAATTGTATAAATGTCAACCCATTTGTGACTGTGTATGAGACTGGCCAGGTGGACACGTATTGTTTACTCTTGAACATCGCCAAAGAATTGAACATTTCTGCTACTTTGAGCTCAATTTTAAGGTACTTTTCTTGTGAAAGCAATCAAAATCATATCTATTTCTGTAATATATCTTCCATTCTATCAAATGAGACCAAAAAACGAGAATACAACCATAAAAACTATACGAAAATATTCCGCTAAGAGGTGGCTAATGGCTGAGAAGTGAACTCTGTTATTTATGGTCCGATTTCTTTCAATTTTGGTGTATTTTAAGAAGCATCTTTCCATCATATATTCCCCAAGTTTCAATAAGATAGTCCAAAAAACAACTGAGATCCAATTCCTTAGATCAAGAGCAAGAGCCCCTCACCAGCGTCAAGGAACCTCCCTTGAGTCCTGCTCACATCTTGAAATTTCGCTCGCATCTGGAAGCAAAAAATCGACCAAGTGACTGCTCGTATCTTGAAAAACTCGCACGTCGGGGCACTCGTAAGTAGAGGTTCCACTGTACGTACTTAAATTTTTAATTACAGATGCATGCATATTCAGTAATGCTTACTAGCATTACTACATTACATGCCATAGTGCCCACCTGCTTATGTTGCTTTTGCACCTACATCTTTAAGCATGAATTATTGCTCAAGATTAGCATGTTTATCTTTAATGTGCCAATACATTTTGCCATATCTTTGTTGCTTTTTCTCTCTTGAGAGTTCACCTTCATACATGAAAGTGAAATCCTTAAGTAATGCTGCATTTCCTTGTATGATGAAATGTTGATTTGGGTTTCTGGCTCATTTAAGTCCTGTATAATGCTTCAGCTATTGCACTAATAAACAAATAGTGCGCAGTAGATCATCAATTATCCTGCAATCATTTATTTTATGTTTAACATCTGGCAACCTTTTTCTTACAGAGCACCTGAACAGATAATGTGGGAAAAGAATGTGCAAACAAACATTAGGAACCAACCAAAATAATGTTGTTTAGTGTTTTTGAAAATCTGGTACAACCTTCTTTCATTGGTGCTGGATAATCAACCTATTTATATTACTGTAGTCTGCTTATTTTAATGTTAGAGTTTAGTTTTACCTGCTTTATCATTAAAACAATTGTAAGTTCTCTAGATTGTCTTTGGGACACTGAAAAGGGTGTTTTTAAATGGGGTAAACCAGTGAATGCTTAACCACACGTGTCGTCATCTGATAGTCTTGCACCAGGAGATATGTAGTTTCCTGAAAGTTAAATCAACAATAAACCACTACCACCAAGTTAATTAACTGATATCTCTTATATTATAGTAGTCTTTTTCCTCTATCCTTCACTGAGCATGCACTAATTGATATAGTATATGGCTAATTTAGCACCTCAAATGTATTACAGTATTGCTATAATTTCGTTGTATGATAAGCTATCAAACCTCACAGTAGGAATTATTTTAATAAGACCAGCTCTCTGGATGTAGATAGAATAAACCAAACAATTTTAGTTAAATTTGTCTCTGAATAGTAGGACTTTTATTTTTTTTCTTCATAAGTTTCATAGAATATCCCTATTTTACAGAGCTGTGTGAACCTTAGTTAAAAGATGGTTTATATTCTCATTCCTTTGTCATATTTTTAATTAACCAGGCACTTTAGGTGATATATTTGCATGTTGGTTAGTTGTGTACTGTACTAAAAGTAATTTCTTTGAAACATTATCCTTTATTATTTAATAATATGATTCAATTTGTAAATTAGTTATTTGGCATTTTTTAGATTTCACTATGCAAATACCTCTCTTACAAGTGTTTAATATTTTGCTTATTCCCACATACTTTTTCTGTTTTATGAAGTAGTTAATAGACTTTGATCATTGCCAGGGCTTTAGTTAATTATTATTATTATTAACACATCGGCCGATTCCCACCAAGGCAGGGTGGCCGGAAAAAGAAAAACTTTCATCATCATTCACTCCATCACTGTCTTGCCAGAGGGGTGCTTTACACTACAGTTATAAAACTGCAACATTAACACCCCTCCTTCAGAGTGCAGACACTGTACTTCCCATCTCCAGGACTCAAGTCCGGCCTGCCGGTTTCCCTGAATCCCTTCATAAATGTTACTTTGCTCACACTCCAACAGCACATCAAGTATTAAAAACCATTTGTCTCCATTCACTCCTATCAAATACACTCACACATGCTTGCTGGAAGTCCAAGCCCCTCACACACAAAACTTCCTTTACCCCCTCCCTCCAACCTTTCCTAGGCCAACCCCTACCCCGCCTTCCCTCCACTACAGATTTATACACTCTCGAAGTTATTCTGTCTCGTTCCATTCTCTCTACATGTCCGAACCACCTCAACAACCCCTCCTCAGCTCTCTGGATAATAGTTTTGGTAATCCCGCACCTCCTCCTAATTTCCAAACTCCAAATTCTCTGCATTATATTCACACCACACATTGACCTCAGACATGACATCTCCACTGCCTCCAGCCTCCTGCCTCGTTGCAACATTCATCACCCATGCTTCACACCCATATAAGAGTGTTGGTATAACTATACTCTCATACATTCCCTTCTTTACTTCCATGGACAAAGTTCTTTGTCTCCACAGACTCCGAAGTGCTCCACTCACCCTTTTTCCCTCATCAATTCTATGATTCACCTCATCCTTCATAGACCCATCTGCTGACATGTCCACTCCCAAATATCTGAATACATTCACCTCCTCCATACTCTCTCCCTCCAATCTGATATCCAATCTTTCGTCACCTAATCTTTTTGTTATCCTCATCACCTTACTCTTTCCTATATTCACTTTCAATTTTCTTCTTTTACACACCCTACCAAATTCATCCACCAACCTCTGCAACTTCTCTTCAGAATCTCCCAAAAGCACTATTGCCAGAAGCAATGGGCTAGTAACCCCTTCTCCTGTACACATTTACTTTAGTTAATTATACCATACTGTATATCAAGTGATATAGCAGTTTTACATTAGGAACTTCAGTAAACTCTTGATTTAATGGAATAATAAGGGGGGAGTTGTTGGCCAGTAATGGCTGTTGTGTTGGACAAATATAAAACCATTTTGCTGTGATTGAAACAGTAATAAACAATTCTGTAACCAGTGGACTATGCCTGTTGTTTCTGAATCAGTTGATTCAGATGATTTTGTCATGTATTTCCAAAGTAATGTGTGTTAAATCAAGGTTTATTGTATTGGTTAGGACCAGGCTCTATGCAAAGTATAGTATTATATGTTTTGGCACTTAAGTAAACAGATTGCTGTTGCTTTGCTGATATACTACATGATTACAGGTGTTCTCTAAGGAAATGGGAAGAAACTATACTGAGCAGCATTCTGGAACGAATTTTCGGCGAAAACCGAGGGACCACTGTACATTGTTACAGTGATTTGTTATAATTTTTGTTTTTTACTAATTGATAAATATGCTCATTAGGTTTAGTATTGCAGTATTGTGTGTTTATATATACTGTATGTTCAATATAATTTTAGTATTGATAATGAGACGTGTTCAACACTTGGGGTCTCTTTATTCTCGGTAATAAAGTGACTCCAATGTTGCATGTGTATGTTATTCATCATCTTGTTGGTATTGTATCAATAATATGAATTTTAGTATTACTTCTAGTTTACATCTGCCCAAAATGTTTTGCATAACTATAGGCTTTTCCAGGTAAGAAATCTTTGTAACACAAATGTGTCTTCTTGGAAGCAAATGATTATGCTTATAGTCAAAAATGTCTTTATTTCATGTCTTGTTTGTTCTCTCATAACTTGAGCTTTGGTGAACTTAGTCCATTGTTTTAGCTGGTAGGAAGAAGGATAATTTAGGAAGTAGTACCATAAAATACTGTAATTATGTTACAGTAGTTGTCAACAAATTCCTTTGCTCTTATTAATTTTAACAACAATAAATATGAATGCTGTACTGTATTTTCTATAGAATTAAAGAATTCCTAGTTATTACCTTTTTTATAAGTTAACTTATGTGTTATGTGGCACTAGTAAATTAAATAAAACTTTTTCAGTTAATTTTGACAAAGTAACAAAATGTAATTTTCTTTGTTTCATTTCAGTATTGCCCAGTTCTCCTTGGCATATAAGGAATTTATAAATTCATATAAGGCATATACACTGTATACAGTAGAACCCTGGATTTCTTCCGGTGCGGATATCGTACAATTCGGATTTCGACCACTTTTTTGGGCGAAATTTTACCCTGGGTTTCATACTTCTGCTCGAAAATCGTCCATATCAGATGCATCCACCTGCCCGGGGTGCAGCCACTCAAATGTACGTGACTCAGTCTGCCTCTGTCACTCATTCAGTGAGCAATGTATTGTGTCTTTGGGGAAGTCCATGGAGTTGGATGTGAGTGGCCAGGATGTGGAAGAGTTGGTGGAGGACCACAGGGAAGAGCTAACCACTGAAGAGCTGCAAGTCCTTCAACTGGAACAGCAACAGATTGCAGCTGAGGAAATTGCTTCAGAGGAGGAGGAAGAGAGAGGGGAGAATGTGCCATCTTCAGTGATTAAGGACATTTGTGCAAAGTGGAGTGAGGAGCAAAGGTTTGTGGAGAAATATCTCCGTAACAAAGTTGTTGCAAGCCGTGTCAGCAACATGTTCAATGACAATACCTTGTCCCATTTTAGGCAAAACTTAAAGAGATGCCAGAAACAGAGCTCTCTGGACAGATTTTTTGTGTGACAGGGGTCCAGTGACTCTCAAGCTGGTCCTAGTGCCAGTAAAAGACAAAGAAGGGAAGTAACCCCAGATAGGGCTTTGATACCTGAAGTCCTTAAGGAGGGGGATTCCCCTTCCAAACAATAACCTCTCCTACCTCTCCTCTCCTTGCCTTCTTCTGTATGCCAACAAGAGTCTTCAATAAAGGTATGTAATAGTGATTTAAATGTTCTTTTATCCATTAAAATTAGTCATTTATATTTATTTCTCATTGTTTTCTGTATGTAAAACTATAGTTATTCTCTATAAAATGTATTTTTTGTTAATATTTTTGGGTGTCTGCAATGGATTAATTGGATTTACATTATTTCTTATGGGAAATATTACTTCGGTTTTCGTCCATTTCGGATTTCGACCGACCTTCTGGAACGGATTAAGGACGAAAACTGGGGTTCCACATTATATAGTAATATATCGTAAATATTTAATTTAATAAGCATTTTATAGATATTTTGAACGAAAAAACTGGTACAGACTTAATATTCTCTGAAAGCAAAGGAAATTGTTTGTGTTTATTAATGCTGTGCTTCATTGACCATGAAGTTTATGCCAGGAACTGCTTATTATCAGTTTTCAATGATATTATTTTGAGGTAAGTAATGTAAACAGATTATTTTTTTGTTCTTTGATAGCATTATAATTATTCTTCGGTGTTCTTTACAGTATTTGAATGGAATATAGTGAGGCTCAGGTTAGGGTGTGTAGGAGAGAGGGAGATTACTTCCCGGTAAAAGTAGGTCTTAGACAGGGCTGTGTAATATCACCATGGTTGTTTAATATATTTATAGATGGGGTTGTAAAAGAAGTAAATGCTAGGGTGTTGGGGAGAGGAGTGGGATTAAATTATGGGGAATTAAATGCAAAATGGGAGTTGACACAGTTACTTTTTGCTGATGATACTGTGATTATGGGAGATTCTAAAGAAAAGTTGCAAAGGTTAGTGGACGAGTTTGGGAAGGTGTGTAAAGGTAGTAAGTTGAAAGTGAACATAGATAAGAGTAAGGTGATGAGGGTATCAAACTATTTAAATAAAGAAAAATGGGATATCACATTGGAGAGAGGGATTATGGAAGAAGTAAATGTTTTCAGATATTTGGGAGTTGACTTGTCAGCAGATGGGTTTATGAAGGATGAGGTTAACCATAGAATTGATGAAGGAAGAAAGGTGAGGGGTGCGTTGAGGTATCTGTGGAGACAAAAAACTTTATCCATGGAGGCAAGAAGGGAATGTACGAAAGTATAGTGGTACCAACACTCTTATATGGGTGTAAAGCATGGGTTTCAAATGCTGCAGCGAGGAGGTGGCTGGAGGCAGTGGAAATGTCCTGTCTAAGGGCAATGTGTGGTGTAAATATTATGCAGAAAATTTGGAGTGTGGAAATTAGGAGGAGGTGTGGAGTTACTAAAAGTATTTGTCAGAGGGCTGAAGAGGGGTTGTTGAGGTGGTTTGGTCATTTAGAGAGAATGGATCAAAGTAGAATGACTTGGAGAGCGTATAAATCTGTAGGGGAAGGAAGGTGGGGTAGGGGTCGTCCTCGAAAAGGTTGGAGGGAGGGGGTAAAGGTGGTTTTGTGGGAGAGGGGCTTGGACTTCCAGCAAGAATGTGTGAGCATGTTAGATATGAGTGAATGGAGACGAATGGTTTTTGGGACCTGACGAGCTGTTGGAGTGTGAGCAGGGTAACATTTTGTGAAGGTTTTTAGGGAAACCAGTTAATTGATTTAGTTGGACTTGAGTCCTGGAAATAGGAAGTACAATGCCTGCACTTTAACCCTTAAACTGTCCAAAAGTAGATCTACGTTCGCACGCATAGCGCTCCGAATGTAGATCTACTTTTTTTTTTTTTACATTCTTATGGAGAAAAATCAAGGTCGGAGCGCTACGCACGTAAACGTAGATCTACGTTTGGACAGTTTAAGGTTTAAAGGAGGGGTCTGGGATAGTGACAGCTGGGAGGGACTTATTCTCAGCTGTCGTATCTGAGCGCCTCTGTAAAGACAGTGATTATGTATGAGAGGTGAAAGTGTTGAATGATGATGAAATTTTTTTCTTTTTGGGATTTTCTTTCTTTTGGGTCACCCTGCCTCAGTGGGAGATGGCCGACTTGTTGAAAAAAAAAAATCATTACACATAGCTTTAAGTAGGTGTAGTTTTAATATGGTCTAACTTTTTTGAGTAGCTTAAATTAATGTGTTTTCTGTATTCCAAGGTGTTTTTAACATTTTAATTTTTTTTTTCAACAAGTCGGCTGTCTCCTACCGAGGCATGGTGACCCAAAAAGAAAGAAAATCCCCAAAAAGAAAATACTTTCATCATCATTCAACACTTTCACCTCACTCAAACATAATCACTGTCTTTGCAGAGGCGCTCAGATTCGACAGCTTAGAAGTCCCTCCAAACTGCCAATATCCCAAACCCCTCCTTTAAAGTGCAGGCATTGTACTTCCCATTTCCAGGACTCAAGTCCGGCTAACCGGTTTCCCTGAATCCCTTCACTAAATATTACCCTGCTCACACTCCAACAGCTCGTCAGGTCCCAAAAGCCATTTGTCTCCATTCACTCCTATCTAACACGCTCACGCACACTTGCTGGAAGTCCAAGCCCCTTGCCCACAAAACCTCCTTTACCCCTTCTCTCCAACCTTTAAATATATACACAGTACAGGTCCAATAAAATGGACCCTTCCCCCTAAAGCAGATATCGGTTAAAACAGCCAAAAAATCTGGCTGGACAAAGGCTCAACATGTATGTTTAATGGGGTGCCCAATTAAAGTAGCCATAAAGGGGACCAAATCCACTATATTGAACAGCTTCCTGGTTCACTCATGAGTTCTATAAAAATGGAGTAACTACGCTTAATCACAGGTTTGTATGGTCCAAGGTTTGTCTTGAACATGTCCACTTTCATTGTTCCTGGGCAGCATGGCTAGTGTCTGCCTGTCAGTATGATGTTGTCTGTATGTGCGCTCACACCATCATTTCACTTACAATTTTTCCCTGGGTTTACTATGCCATGTACAGTACAGTATTACTAACAATGGTCTCTAAAGCAAGTGATGTGCCAAGAAGAAGCGTGTAATCTTCACTGTTAAACAGAAACTTGAATTAATAAGGAAGTTGGAGGCTGGCATTTCAGCGTTCCGGGTATGTGAGATGTATGGCTTAGCAAAACTGTGTCTGACATTCATAGCCACAAGGAAAAGCTTACACAATATGCTATGAAGTACGGTATAGATGCTAGCCTAAAAGGTTTTTCAGTAATTCCTAGGAAGCATTTGAAAGTGGCCCAAGATATAAGGGTTGAAGCAGTATTTCATAAATGGGTATGCTCAACAGCATGCTTCTGATGTTAATGTTCGTTCCAAAGAATAAAGAATAAAGATTATATATTTCTTTGCAAAGGTTACAGTGTGTAATTACAATTTTGATTTGTTAAATACAAAGAATGCCACTATCATGCTGGGGCATTTTGGGGAGACTAATCCTAGTACACTACATAATAACTACTTAAGTCTAGACAAGATAAGAGTGGTTAACTTTTTAATAAATCTTTATTTAATCTTAATACTAATGCGAGATAGTCAAGGTGGAGGTTTATCTTGAAGTTGAGCTTCGCTCTGCTGCTAAGAAGCTAGCAAGCCATATGGGAATAGAATCTGGGGCAAGTGATAGTTGGCTTTGGTGTTTCCATCAATGCTATGGGTTGATTACCAGAAAAACTGTGGTGAGCCTGGCAGTGCACCCACAGTAGAAATTGAGCCCTTCAGATTATTACTAAATGATCTGATGGAGAGTGAAGAGCTCCTTGTATCTCAACAATATAATGCTGATGAAACTGGTCTGTTTTGGCAATCATTACCTTCCCCCACACTAGTTCTTTCAGCATGATAAAAAGACACCAGGCCGTAAGCTCAGCAAAGACTGATTTGCAGTGTTATGCTGTGGTAATGCTGATGTCTCGGCAGTTATCTACATCTGTTTAACCATCTGCAATATTACTGCTGAAGCTTTGCAGCTCCACTGACTCAGAATAAGTTATTCTGGGTCACCACTAGACCACATGGGAATACTGTACTGTATTGTATATATGTAAGCTCATCTATCTACCAGAAACATTAAGAAAAATTACTGTACTGTGCTCTATTGTATTGTACTGTGCTGTTCTTTTAACCCATTTTCTTTCAGGCTTCACTTACAGGTAATACTGTACAGTGGTACCCCGGTTTACGTAATTAATTCGTTCCAGAATGCTGTTCAAGTGCCGTTACCAATTGAATTTATTCCCATAATGTAAATTAGATTAGTCCTTTTAGACCCCCAAAAATAAACTTACAAAAGCATTTACAAAATTACACTTACATAATTGTTCGAGTTTGGAGCAGTATGTAAACCGGGGGTCCACTGTATTGTACTCTAGTTAATTCTTAATGTGTTCAGTAGTCCATCAATACAGTGGACTAATTATGTTTTATTGGGTGTTTGTCCATATACGGTAGTGGATCAACAAAGCGGACTACATCCGCTTGATTGAAATGTTCAGTATAACGTAATTTTCAGTAAATTGGACACCCTCTTTCCCTATTAGTCTGATTTTTACTGTAGTACCTTGTGAGCACATGCATATTTGGCACAATTCTGTTGTGTATAGTATGTATATGCCGACTTGTTGAAAAAAATAATAATAATAATAATATCTTTATTTACTACAAGTACATGTACAAGGTATACAGCCCTAGCTGACATCAATGACATACTACTATATAGAAAGCCTCTTGTTATGCTGAGCATTTCGGGCAAATTAGGTTAGTTTTGTCCCAGGCTGCGACCCACACCAGTCGACTAACACCCAGGTACCCATTTTAAACTGATGGATGGACAGGGACAGCAGGTGTCTTATGGAAACACGTCCCTAATGTTTTCCAGCCGTACCGGAGGAGATTTGAACCCCGGACCTCAATGTGTGAGCTGAGTGCGCTAGCAATTGAGCACTACTGTAAGTGGGTTGTAAGAAAAGTTGGAAGAAAGAATAGGGAAAGAGAGAGACAGGGAAGGAGAGAGATGGTGTGATAAGAGAAAGGAAGGGAGGCAGGGCTAGAGGAAGAAAGATGTTTTTATTATGTGGTAAACAATACTAGTATAAGAGAATACAGTTGTAGGATTCATGTATGTCTATTTTTTTTCAATGTTCAGTTTTAGGATTTTGCAGACTTGCTTAAAAAAAAAAAATTGTGAAAAGAATGCAAAAATTTTAAAGTCAAGATAAGTTTAAAAGAATTGAAAATGGCAAAAGAATTCAAGCAAATAGCACCTTAATTTTTCTTCTTTAGTTAAAAAAATTATACAAGACAACACTGTTTTCAATCAATTTACATTTGATTTGTAAAAGCTTTGTCCCCTCAAGGGAGGTTCCTTGATACTGGTGAGAGGTTCTTGCTCTAGGGAATTGGATCTGTGCCCAAATTCCCTGAATGCCTTCCATCCCTGCCCCCATACACACAGGTGCTGTATAATCCCTATGGGTTTAGTGCTTCCCTGTAATAATAATAATGTGAAAGCTTTGTAATTATGTGTAGGTAGTCCTCATTCCAAAACCAAGGAATTTACATTGTTCTTAGATGGTACAAACTTTGCAGTGGTTGATGCCAATAAGATTACATTATCATATTTCATACTTCTCATCTTGAACCTTTGCACTTGTGAAGTTAGCTTAGGTTAGTGTAATGGAAAGAAGACTTTTCTTTATATACTGGACTTAAAAGACATTCCAGTTTTATCACTATTAGTTTTACTTTTATTTTGTTTTACCTTTTAAGAAAAGAGTAAAGCAAATTTTAAAACTGCTTCTTGTTTAGATAATATGTATTGTTGTAGTTGCATATTTGTTTAATAAGGTATTTTTTTTCTGCACTAGTTATTGATTTATATCAGAAGACTAATAAAAATAGAGCCTGTGTAAGCACTTCTAAAATGAAGAGTTTAAACCAAAAAAATTCATGAATTTTGCAATTCCCTCTTTTTCACTGTAATAATTTTAATTTAAATCTGTCAGATCCTCTAACAGCCAGCTTGTCAAAGGATGATGACACAGTTTCAGTAGGAGAGGATCCAATTAACAACCTCAGCACAGGTTAGAAATACAAGCTTCATGTTGAAGATGTTTATACGTATATTATTAAAACGGTAAATTAATAGTTTGTGTAAATAAATTCAGGATAAACATAATGTAAATTTTAAGTGCTCTTAATCTGTTTTAAATAGAAGTTCAGGGATTGAGAACTGTCATTGTGGTAACATTGTCTATTTGCTAACCTTTGCAAGGAGACCAAATCTGTTGTGCATCTGTTTATTTTTCCTTTATTAATACATTACTAGTCCCTCCTTTGATGCAGACTATCTTTGTCTTTTATAACAGAAACTAACTTATTGCACCAACTTTGATTTTATTTTACCTTTTGTGCACTCTCCACAACCTCCACTAACCCTTACCCTTTCACATGCCTGACCCTCACTTGTTCCTAACCTCCACATATTCCTCTTCTAGCACATTCCTTCCTGCAGCACTGTTTAACCCTTCTGGGTTTAGCACCTTGCCTGATTATATTATTATTATTATTATTGCAGTGAGGAACTAGATTGAGAAGTTTAACCTGTGGCACAGGTTTTTTCAGTCAGTACACAGGGATGAACAACAAGGATATTTTTACAAGCATAGCCAGGTGAGTGACCACATCAGTGAGGTTATGTGTGGATCAAGTGTGAAATAGGAACACTGCAGGAGTCCTACTCATCCTCCTGATTATCTGTTTGTTAGATAAGTTGGGGTAAAGGTTTGTCTAAACTGAAAGTTCTTTGATTCTCTTGGAGTGTATTTTGTGTGCAGATTAGTGCAGTTTCCAGGCATCTGTCATGTATTGTCCATTTCCTTGATGGCCAGCTGGGCATTCTTCCAAGACATCAGGTGTGTGATCTTGTTCCCATTTATCGTGCAGGCATTATTCATGTTGAGTCCTGCACACATGCTAGTGCTCTTGCAACCTGATCTGTAGGTTACGTGAAGCCTCTTCCATGCATTTCTGGGCACAACCGCCACATGATATGATGTAGATACCTGTGTTGCCATGGTCTTCGTGGTTGTCTTTTTTGCCTGGTCAAGTCTTTGATGGTACTGTATGTGATTGTGGCAATACCTGTGATGCTCTTGGTTAGAGTGCATGTGATATATCTTGCACCCTTCCTCCATATATCCTGGGCTATAGGATTTGCAGCCCAACATATATGGAGGAAGAGTGCAACATTCTTAAAAACTTCTTTCAGATGCTAAAATTTCCTGTACGATTATTCAAAACTGCAGGGCCCATGCACATAAAATCTTCACTTCAGTAAAACTTCAGAACAACTGAGACTGAAGACTCATCCCTCCTACAGGCCATACAGCAGGATATATCATACCTCCCCTCACCAAGAGCAACATAGGTGTTTGCCACCATTATATTCAACACCATCAAAGACTTGATCAGGCAAAAAAAAAGACAACTGCCATAACCACAGCAATGCAGGTGTCTACATCATATATGGTGAAGCCTACAGATCAGGTTGCAAGAATACTAATAAGTGTGCAGGACTCTCAAAGTCAAGAGACAATTTCATGCATCTGATGTCTTGAAAGAACTCCCAGTTAGTCATCAAGGACATGGATAAAGCACGATGCAGATCCCTGAAAGCTGCGCTAATCAGTACAAAAAATGCACTTCAACAGAATCAAGGCATTTTCAGTTTAGTCAAACCTTTAGCCTGAATCATCTAACAAAAACAGATCATTTGAAAAACTGGTAGGCCTCCTGCAGTGCCAGTCTCGCACTTCACCCACACACTGACCTCAGTGACCCAGCCACTCACCTGACCACACTTGTATAAAGATGCTAATTGTTCATCCCTGTGTATTTGACTGAAGAAGCCTGTTTCACAGGCGAAATGTCCCAGTCAAGTTTCTGCAACTGCCTTTTTTTCTCAGTACTAACTTCTGCTTTGTTGCAGTAGCTTAACAGGTGTCATATGACTTCTATGGATTTCATGCTTTCCCTATGATGATATGATAATAATAATAATAATAATAATAATAATAATAATAATAATAATAATAATAATAATAATAATAATAATAATAATAATAATAATAATAATAATAATAATAATGCAGTAGCTTAATAGACCTCAATCATTAGCATTGTTTCTAAAGTATAACTGTTTTTGAGATTTTAGTTTCTTTTTTATAATGCTGCAACAGCATTTTAATACTTTCTCCTCTTTCATAAGATTGTGTTTGAATGCATACTAAAGCAAAAATATAATTCTTTCATTAGTAAACTGTTACTGTGTTACTTTAAATGTGTGGAAAATGCATTCAGCTGTATAATACACTCATTCCATTTAATGGTTAGGTGCCATAGATATTAAATCTTGTTTAAATTTTTTTATAGCTTCTGCCAGTGAGAGATTAGGCATGCAGCATGAAGATTACTTCAGTGAAAATCAACCTCCACGAGTTCTTGGGGGTGGTCTACCCTATTGTGCTGAATGGGCAGAAATTTGCAAGTGTGCAGGAACGGAAGCAATACAGAACCTCGGTCGAGCTGGGGAAATGCGAGCCAGCAGATTTCGTTCCGTGTGTTGGATGATATATTTACAAATTCTGCCTGATGATCATACACAGGTACTGTGTTGTATTTTTATACATATATTCTGTATTTCTTTTTTAATTTAAAATTTTGTTTAAGCTAAATGCAGAGAGCCTTTCTTTGGAATCTATTGCAGTTTATATTCCAGCAATCTAAATCTATGGAAAAATGTGATATGTTTACATGACAAGACATTTTCATTAGCTTTTAAACTGGGCATAGTGAATATACTTGTATACAGTGTATCTGTGTGGAAAACCAGGTACAATCATCTCTTACTTAAAGACCATGATAAAGATTGGAAGAATTGTTCTTGAAGTGAAAAATTATGGTAGATCTACATCACAACCATTGATCCCAATGACATAGATCTACAGCACCACCACTGATCCCAATGACATAGATCTACAGCACCACCACTGATCCAAATGACATAGATCTACAGCACCACCACTGATTCCAATGACATAGATCTACAGCACAACCACCGATACCAATGACATAGATCTACAGCACCACCACTGATTCCATTGCTGTAGATCTACAGCACCACTGACCCCACTGATGTAGATCTACAGCACCACTGACCTCACTGACATAGATCTACAGCACCACCACTGATTTCACTGACGTAGATCTACAGCACCACCACTGATCCCACTGATGTAGATCTACAGCACCACCACTTATCCCACTGATGTAGATCTACAGCACCACCACTGATCCCACTGACATAGATCTACAGCACCACCACTGATCCCACTGACATAGATCTACAGCACCACCACTGATCCCACTGACGTAGATCTACAGCACCACCACTGATCACACTGATGTAGATCTACAGCACCACCACTGATCACACTGATGTAGATCTACAGCACCACCACTGATCCCACTGATGTAGATCTACATACCATTGAGCTCAGTGGTTATTATTTTATTATTTTTTTATTAACACATCATGTCTCAAGTCCCACCACTATTGTACAAGCGAGCGGCTCATGTCCTTTCGCCTGCTATTTCACTACTTTTAACAAATCACTAGAAACTAGCACTTTCCTGACACCCCTCAAGACAGCAAGGGTTACACCAATTCTCAAAGGTGGTGACCCCACAGATGTAAATAACTACAGGCCAATCTCAAACTTACCGTTGCTATCCAAAATTTTTGAGAAACTCGTGCACAAGAGATTATATTCGTTTATTAAAGTACAGAGCATACTCAACCCCTGCCAATTTGGCTTTAGAAAAAACAAAAGCACAAACGATGCAATTGTAAAAATGCTGGATCTACTTTACACAGCACTGGAAAATAAGGAATATCCATTAGGACTCTTTATTGACCTAAGGAAAGCTTTTGATACAGTAGACCACAGCATCCTACTCCATAAACTTGACCATTAGGGTATAAGAGGCCACGCGCTTATATATTTAAAATCCTATCTTACTAACAGTTATCAATACGTCACCATTAACCCTTAAACTGTCCAAACGTAGATCTACATTTATGTACGTAGCGCTCCGACCTTGATTTTCTCCATAAGAAAGCATGTAAAAAAAAAGTAGATCTATGTTCGGAGCGCTATGCGAGCGAATGTAGATCTACATTTGAACAGTTTAAGGGTTAAAGACAACCTCATCTACACGACTACTTGATACTGGAGTGCCACAGGGAAGTGTCCTTGGTCCCCTGCTCTTCCTCCTATACATCAATGATCTTCCCAACGTATCCCAACACCTGAAACCGATTCTCTTTGCTGATGATACGACTTATGCCATCTCCCACCCAAATCTTGCCTCACTCAACACCATTATTAATGAAGAGCTACTAAAAATATCAACCTGGATGACAGCCAATAAACTTACACTTAACACTAACAAAACCTTCTACATTATGTTTGGTAACAGAACAGGTATTACACAACTAAACATAATGATTGACAACACTCCTATTGCTAAACACAATTAGGGCAAATTCCTGGGCCTACACCTTGAGAGCAACCTGAATTTCAGCACCCATAGCAAAAAAAGTATCCAAAACGGTTGGGATCCTCTCTAAGATACGTTACTATGTACCGCAAATAGCCCTACTCACACTATACTATTCACTCATCTATCCCTACCTCACCTATGCCATATGTGCTTGGGGATCAACAGCAACAACCCACCTAAAACCAATATTAACTCAACAAAAAGCCGCAGTAAGAATTATCACGCAATCCAATCCCAGGCAACACCCCCCCCACTCTTCAAAGACCTAAATTTACTCACTGTTCAGAACATCTACACTTACTACTGTGCAACCTACATGTACAGAACCATAAATTCCAATATTAACCCTGAACTAAAATGGTTTCTTGATAGTTGTGACAGGACCCATAGGCACAATACCAGACACAAAAATCTTTTAAGACATTCCCCGTGTCTGGCTAAATCTATACAAACGTTCAATGTACATTAAAGGGCCTAAAATCTGGAACTCCCTCCCTGAAAACTCCAGAACTGCAGATTCAGCCACCATTTTCAACATTATGTATCATCAAAAATCATCTTATCTCAGTAACACACCCCACCATCACCTAAATACATGAAAACCACCGATTCACGCACACACACACACATCCTCCTCATCTACACCAACACTGACCCAAAGGACAGTAAACACAAAATTCCAAATACATGTATAGCTTTTTTTTTTTTTTTCAACAAGTCGGCCGTCTCCCACCGAGACAGGGTGACCCAAAAAAGAAAGAAAATCCCCAAAAAGAAAATACTTTCATCATCATTCAACATTTTCACCACACTCATACATAATCACTGTCTTTGCAGAGGATCTCAGATACGACAGCTGAGAATTGTCCCTCCCAGCTGTCACTTTCCCAGACCCCTCCTTTAAAGTGCAGGCATTGTACTTCCCATTTCCAGGACTCAAGTCCAACTAAATCAATTAACTGGTTTCCCTGAATCCCTTCACAAAATGTTACCCTGCTCACACTCCAACAGATCGTCATGTCCCAAAAACCATTCGTCTCCATTCACTCCTATCTAACACGCTCACACATGCTTGCTGAAAGTCCAAGCCCCTTGCCCACAATACCTCCTTTACCCCTTCCCTCCAACCTTTTCTAGGACGACCCCTACCCCGCCTTCCTTCCCCTATAGATTTATACGCTCTCCAAGTCATTCTACTTTGATCCATTCTCTCTAAATGACCAAACCACCTCAACAACCCCTCTTCAGCCCTCTGACAAATACTTTTAGTAACTCCACACCTTTTCCTAATTTCCACATTCCGAATTTTCTGCATAATATTTACACCACATATTGCCCTTAGACAGGACATCTCCACTGCCTCCAGCCTCCTCCTCGCTGCAGCATTTGCAACCCATGCTTCACACCCATATAAGAGTGTTGGTACCATTATACTTTCGTACATTCCCTTCTTTGCCTCCATGGATAACGTTTTTTGTCTCCACAGATACCTCAACGCACCACTCGCCTTTTTTTCCTTCATCAATTCTATGGTTAACCTCATCCTTCATAAACCCATCCGCTGACATGTCAACTCCCAAAAATCTGAAAACATTACTTCTTCCATAATCCCTCTCTCCAATGTGATATCCAATTTTTCTTTATTTAAATCGTTTGATACCCTCATCACCTTACTCTTATCTATGTTCACTTTTAACTTTCTACCGTTACACACACTCCCAAACTCGTCCACTAACCTTTGCAACTTTTCTTTAGAATCTCCCATAAACACAGTATCATCAGCAAAAAGTAACTGTGTCAACTCCCATTTTGCATTTAATTCTCCATAATTTAATCACACCCCTACGTATAGCTATTGTCTAATAAATATCAAACTAGTCTTAAGTTTGCCTGATATACTCCAATGCCAAGACGAAACCATTCTCATTACTAATTTTACAATCTCTAATTATTCTGAACTACCTCACTATTGTAAATCTATTTAATCATTTGAAATTAGTATTCATTTGTAATTTGTAATACAATCTAAATATTCTGAACTACCTCACTATTGTAAATCTATTTAATCATTTGAAATTTGTATTCATTTGTAATTTGTAATATAGATTAAGAACTAGTATTAGTCTGCCCGAAATGCCTATCATGCCCAGGCATGCTAGGCATGCTAATGGTCATCTTTGTAATTATTGTCTTATAAATGTAAACCATACATTGTAATCTTTACAGAGAAATAAAAAATCTGAATCTGAATCTGAAAAAGAAAAACTTTCATCATTCACTCTATCACTGTCTTGCCAGAGGCGTACTTACACTACAGTTATAAAACTGCAACATTAACACCCCTCCTTCAGAGTGCAGACACTATATTTCCCATTTCCAGGACTCAAGTCTGGCCTGCCGGTTTCCCTGAATTCCTTCATAAATGTTACTTTGCTCACACTCCAACAGCACGTCAAGTATTAAAAACCATTTGTCTCCATTCACTCCTATAAAATACTCTCATGTATGCTAGCTGGAAGTCCAAGCCCCTCGCACACAAAACCTCCTTTACCCCCTCCCTCCAACCTTTCTTAGGCCGCCCCTACCCCGCCTTCCCTCCACTACAGATTTATACACTCTCAGTCATTTTATTTCCTTCCAACTTCTCTACATGTCCGAACCACCTCAACAACCCCTCCTCAGCCCTCTGGATAATAGTTTTAGTAATCCCGCACCTCCTCCTAATTTCCAAACTACGAATTCTCTGCATTATATTCACACCACACATTGCCCTCAGACATGACATCTCCACTGCCTCCAGCCTTCTCCTTGTTGCAGCATTCACCACCCATGCTTCACACCCATATAAGAGTGTTGGTATAACCATACTCATACATTCCCCTCTTTGCTTCCACGGACAAAGTTCTTTGTCTCCACAGACTCCTTAGTGCACCACTCACCCTTTTTTCCTCATCAATTCTATGATTCACCTCATCCTTCATAGACCCATCTGCTGACACGTCCACTCCTAAATATCTGAATACATTCACCTCCTCCATACTCTCTCCCTCCAATCTGATATCCAATCTTTCGTCACCTAATTTTTTTGTTATCCTCATCACCTTACCAAACTCATCCACCAACCTCTGCAACTTCTCTTCAGAATCTCCCAAAAGCATCAGCAAAGAGCAACTGTGACAACTCCCAGTTTGTGTTGGATTCTTTATCTTTTAACCCCACACCTCTTGCCAAGACCTGCGCATTCACTTCTCTTACAACCCCATGACATCACACATCCTTGTCTAAGGCCTACTTTTACTGGGAAATAATCTTCCTCTCTCCTACATACTCTAACCTGAGCCTCACTATCCTCGTAAAAACTCTTCAATGCTTTCAGTAACCTACCTCCTATTCCATACACCTTCAACATCTGCCACATTGCCTCCCTATCCACCCTGTCATACGACTTTTCCAAATCCATAAATGCCACAAAAACCTCTTTATCCTTATCTAAATACTGTTCACCTATATGTTTCACTGTAAACACTTGGTCTACACACCCCCTACCTTTCCTACTCCTTGTTCGTCTGATATCCTACTCTCTGTCTTACTCTTAATTCTTTCAATAATAACTCTACCATACACTTTACCAGGTATACTCAACAGACTTCTTTCTTCTTCTTTCAACAAATCGGCCGTATCCCACCGAGGCAGGGTGGCCCAAAAAGAAAAACAAAAGTTTCTCTTTTTTAACTTTAGTATGTAATGTATACAGGAGAAGGAGTTACTAACCCCTTGCTCCCGGCATTTTAGTCGACTCTTACGTCACGCATGTCTTATGGAGGAAGAATTCTGTTCCACTTTCCCATGGAGATAAGAGGAAATGAACAAGAACAAGAACTATTAAGAAAATAGAAGAAAACCCAGAGGGATGTGTATATATATACAGTGGACCCCCGAGTAATGTAAAAACTTCATTCCAGAAGCCTGCTCAAGTGCCATTACCGAACGAATTTACTCCCTTAAGGAATAATGTCACGTAGGTTAGTCTATTTCAGACCCCCAAAAATACACTTCCACAAGCACTTACAATATTATACTTACATAATTGTACGATTTCCGGGGTGTTCATTACTCTGGGGTCCACTGTATATGCTTGTACATCCAAGTGTAGTGTGACCTAAGTGCAAGTAGAAGTAGCAAGACATACCTGAAATCTTGCATGTTTATGAGACAAAAAAGACACCAGCAATCCTACCATTATGTAAAACAATTACAGGCTTCCGTTTTACACTCACTTGGCAGGACGGAAGTACCTCCCTGGGCAGTTGCTGTCTACCAACCTACTACGTACCTACAACTCAACAGACTTCTTTCCCTATAATTTTTGCACTCTCTTTTGTCCCCTTTGCCTTTATACAAAGGAACTATGCATGCTCTCTGCCAATCCCTAGGTACCTTACCTTCTTCCATACATTTATTAAATAATAGCACTAACGACTCCAAAACTAAATCCCCACCTGCTTTTAACATTTCTATCTTTATCCCATCAATCCCAGCTGCCTTACCCCCTTTCATTCTATCCACTGCCTCACGAACTTCCCCCACACTCACAACTGGCTCTTCCTCACTCCTACAAGATGTTATTCCTCCTTGCTCTATACACAAAATCACAGCTTCCTTATCTTCATCAACATTTAACAATTCCTCAGAATATTCCCTCCATCTTCCCAATACATCTAACTCTCCATTTAATAACTCTCCTTTCCTATTTTTAACTGTCAAATCCATTTGTTCCCTAGGCTTCCTCAACTTATCAGTCTCACTCCAAAACTTTCTTATTTTCAACAAAATTTGTTGATAACATCTCACCCACTCTCTTATTTGCTCTCTTTTTACATTGCTTCACCACTCTCTTAACTTCTCATTTTCTCTCCATATACTCTTCCCTCCTTGCATCACTTCTACTTTGTAAAAACCTCTCATATGCTAACTTTTTCTCCCTTACTACTCTCTTTACATCATCATTCCACCAATCGTTCTTCTTCCCTTCCACACCCACTTTCCTGTAACCACAAACTTCTGCTGAACACTCTAACACTACATTCTTAAACCTACCCCATACATCTTCGACCCCAGTGCCTATACTCTCACTAGCCCATCTATCCTCCAATAGTTGTTTATATCTTACCCTAACTGCCTCCTCTTTTAGTTTATAAACCTTCACCTCTCTCTTACTTGCTGCTTCTATTTTCCTTGTATCCCATCTACCTTTTACTCTCACTGTAGCTACAACTAAAAAGTGATCTGATATATCTGTGGCCCCTCTATAAACATGTACATCCTGAAGTCTACTCAACAGTCTTTTATCTATCAATATGTAGTCCAACAAACTACTGTCATTACGCCGTACATCATATCTTGTATACTTATTTATTATATATCCTCTTTTTCTTAAAAATATGTATTACCTATAAAACCCCTTTCTATACAAAGTTCAATCAAAGGGCTCCCATTATCATTTACACCTGGCACCCCAAACTTACCTACCACACCCTCTCTAAATGTTTCTCCTACTTTAGCATTTAGGTCCCCTACCACAATTACTCTCTCACTTGGTTCAAAAGTTCCTATACATTCGTTTAACATCTCCCAAAATATCTCTCTCTCCTCTACACTCCTCTCTTCTCCAGGTGCATACACACTTATTATGACCCACTTTTTGCATCTGACCCTTATTTTAATCCACATAATCCTTGAATTTATACATTTATATTCCCTCTTCTCCTTCCATAACTGATCCTTCAACATTATTGCTACCCCTTCTTTAGCTCTCTCTCAGATACTCCTGACTTAATCCCATTTATTTCTCCCCACTGAAACTTGCCTACCCCCTTCAACTTTGTTTCGCTTAGGGCCAGGACATCCAACTTGTTTTCATTCATAACATAGCAATCATCTCTTTCTTATCATCCACACTACATCCACGCACATTCAAGCATCCCAGTTTTATAAAGTTTTTCTTCTTCTCTTTTTTAGTAATGTATTCAGGAGAAGGGGTTACTAGCCCATTGCTCCTGGCATTTTAGTCGCCTCATACGATACGCATGGCTTATGGAGGAAAGATTCTTTTCCACTTTCCCATGGAGAATAGAGGAAATAAAGAAGAACAAGAGCTATTAACCCTTTACCGGGCACTCCCTGGAAAATGATAATTTCGAAATGTGTTTCATATGAGTGGATAGAGTAACTCAATGTAAGGATAATGAGCCCATATAATTGAAATTCTAAAAAAAACTTTTCACGCAATTGCCAATATTCAAGGACCGTCTACAGACGGTCCTGACCGATAAGGGTGTCAAATTCTGAATGTTGCAAATTTGCAATTGTTAATAAAACACCAAATAAGTATTTTTCTATTTTATTATACTAATATACAATATCAAAACACAAATGGAACTTGTTTCCAAACATTTTGTAGGTATAAAAATATAAAAGTGAACCAAAGAGCAACATGGACACATTGCAAAGGGATAAAACTTTCAAGTCCCATATTCCTGAATTTCCTGAGAAAAACAATCATTCTTGATCACTAATTGCTACAATGAAAGGCTATGAAGCAATTTCTTTCCTTCTTGATGCATAGATTTACCTTGCATACGGCACACAAAAATGAGGATGTGACATGATTTTTTGTTTTGCTGCAATAATTGCATGTAAATATTCTGCCTTGCACTGGCCAGTGACCTAGCATTTTATCAAACCTATCATTTTGGTCAAACCTCACACTGTCATCAGGCCTTTCTGCACGTTGGTACTGCACTGGAGATGGCAACAGGTCATCTGGTTCTGGATCTGAGTCACTTTCCACCAAAATGCAGAGATATTTGAACTTCTGTTGGAAGGGTTCACAATAGAACAATTTCTCATTGATCTGGAATGACAATAAGAATGTTCTGTACACACCCAGACCACTACAGAATTCATATATGCACTAGAAATTTTTATATAAATATTTATTTACTGAAATTTGAGATGTGGCCCTGAGGGCGGGACCGTCTGTACACGGTCCTCTTTGTTGCACTTTTTTTCAATTGCATGGTACACTCATATTATGCATATCTAACTCCTGATATATATCTCAAAATATGCCTAAACTATTCATTTACACACTGGACACAACAATAAGTACTTACCGACATTGTAGAGAGTATAATCACAGTGTATATGAGTGGAAGAAGAGCAAAAATCTGGCTCTGGGTGATGCCAAGCGAGAAGTGTTTACATTTTGGTCTCTCAACCAATGGGAAGCGAGCAGATGCCGGTCTCACTTAGCTGGAGCGACTCACAGAAGGCTTGTGATTGGTCAGAAACAGAGAACGGGAACCTAGATGCGCTGGGGGAGTAGGATGACACGTGCAAAAAACACGTGTTTAGGACCGTCTCTACACGGTCCTGCCCGGTAAAGGGTTAAGAAAAAGGAAAAAACCTAGATGTGTGTATGTATATATATGCATGTGCATGCCTGTGTTGTGTGACCTAAGTGTAAGTAGAAGTAGCAAGATATACCTGTTATCCAGCGTGTTTATGAGACAGAAAAAAGACACCAGCAATCCTACCATCATGTAAAACAGTTACAGGTTTCTGTTTCACACTCACTTGGTAGGACGGTAGTACCTCCCTTGGTGGTTCCTGTCTACCAACCTACTACCTGCAGTGGTTAATAGAAGTTTATTTATTTACATGCACTTCCTTCTAATTATTTGCAGTTTTGGATCTTTGGAATTTTTTAGGAAAATTGTTTAAGACAGAGATGTGAATAGGGAAGTAAAGATAATGGTGTGGCTGTTCATCTGTGTTTTTACAGTGGTTAAAGGTGATCAGGCAGGAACGTGAGAAATATGACACTATTAGATTGCAATTGATGGTGACTCCAGGCCTTGGCGATGAATCTCTTGATCCATTACTCAACAATCCACTCTCACAACATGAACAGGTGAGCTCATACATTTAGTATCATTCATGATTTTTGTTGTTTTTATATTTGTAATTATATATATATATTATGTTGCTCACACTCCAACAGCTCGTCAGGTCCCGAAAACCATTTGTCTCCACTTGCTCCTATCTAAAATGCTCACACATGCCTGCTGTATGTCCAAGCCTCTTGCATACAAAATCTTTATCCCTTCCCTCCATCCTTCCTAGGATGACCCCACCCTGCCTTTCTACCACTACAGATTTATACACTGTTTACCTTTCCCTTTTGAAGTAATTATGTATAAATTAATAATTAAATAAATACTGTACCTGTCACACTGTATGTTTTCTCCAACAAAGTTCCAAGAAGGACTAGGCTTGAATCTTTCACCACTTAGACATACAGCTACATCAGTATAGTAGTTAAGTTTAAAAATATTAATTTGCATTTCTTGAAATACCAGAGTCCCTGGAATCAGTATTTTGAGGATTCAGAGTTGAAGAAACTCATCAAGCAAGATGTGATAAGGACATTTCCGGAAGTGGAATTTTTCCAGTCTCCTCGTATTAGAGACCTCATGGTTACTGTGCTTTTTTGCTATGCAAGACAGCATCCAGATATAGATTACAGACAAGTAAGTAAAAATCTACTAATAAATGTTTTAAAAGATGTAACCCAATATATCCTTTTGCTTTCTTCTTGCAACACTGAGATTTCAGTATGTATTTTAAAGGGGTTATACTGTTAATTTTTTATTGACTTTTTGTGCACAGGGAATGCACGAAGTCCTTGCGCCATTAATATTTGTGCTCCACTGTGACCACCAAGCTTACCAGCATGCTCAAGAAATAGACTCAACACCGTAAGTACCTTTAAATTACAGATGCTGTTTTACTAATGCTTTCTGTATTACGACTTCATGTGCTTGTGGATATGTGCTGAAATAATGTTTTCTACTGGTCTTTCACAGAAAAATTTACCTATTCTCTGTTTAGTGATTACAAGAAGGATGAGTTTAGCACTTTCTTGTGAATATAATATTTAACCCTTTGACTGTCGGAGGCCCCATTCTGAAACTGTCATTCTATGTCACAAAATTTTTTTGAAAAAAAAAAAAAATCTTATGAAATGATAGAGAAACTTTTCCCGATTGTAATGACACCAAAAGTATGAAATTTGATGGAAAACTTACGAAATTATGCTCTCGCAAAGTTAGCGATGTCAACGACATATACGCATCGGCGATTTCGCCGACTTTGAGCCCTATTTTCGGCCAATTCCATTGTTACAATCGACTCCATTTGTTCTATCGATTGAGTACAAGAAACCACCAATTTACTAATTTCAACTACCCAATAAAGTGGTCAGAAATTGGCAATTTCACCAATTTCATTCAAAATAAAAAAGATGTCAATTTCAAAACAGGGTCTAGAATAAACAATGCAGACATTCCTGACACTAAAATAAGATGTTATCTGTTCATTAGTCACGTCTTTAGGCCCCTCTTTATGTTACTCTTGCTTTCTGTTTTGATTTTTTTATTCACACAAAAAATAGAAGATTTATTGTTATGCAGACTATTGCATTATTGTAAAAACGGTATAAATAATATCTGTGCACTTGTGAAAGAATATTAGACTCACCAGTTGATGTGTATTGGATGCGTGACATGATTTGTTTACTCTTGAACATTGGCAAAAATCGAACATTTCCGCTACTTTGAGCTCACTTTCAAGATCTTTTTCATCATGAAACTAATCAAAATCATCTCTATTCCTGTAATATGTTTTCCATTCTATCAAATGAGACCACGAAAAAGAGAATACAACCATAAATACTATACGAAAATACACCTCAAAGTCGTCGTTTTATTCCAAAAACATGGTCGGAGTTTTTTTTTTCTCATTATGCACTGCGTGCTGCAGGATTTTTTTTATACTGCACACACTGACCAAACAGACCCATTCTCTCATATGTGGGTCTACCAGCTTTCTCCCGTTTGATTTGAGGCCGCTAGAATTTGTGATTATATATACGTCCGAAACACTGGCTCGTAAGACGCATATATACGACCAAAACAGTCAAAGGGTTAAGTAGGAAAGGATGAAAATGTATTTAATGAGATGGTTTGGACATGTAGAGAGGATGGAACGAAATAGAATGACTTCAAGAGTGTACAGATCTGTAGTGGAGGGAAGGCAGGATAGGGGTCGGCCTAGGAAAGGTTGGAGGGAGGGGGTAAAGGAGGTTTTGTGTGCAAGGGGCTTGGACTTCCAGCAAGCGTGTGTGAGCATGTTAGATAGGAGCAAATGGAGAAAATGGTTTTTAGGACTTGACTTGCTGTTGGAGTGTAAGCAAGGTAACATTTATGAAGGGATTCAGGGAAACCGGTGGGCCGGACTTGATTCCTGGAGATGGGAAGTGCAGTGACGGCCCTCTGAAGGAGGGGTGTTAATGTTGCAGTTGTGTAACTGTGGTGTAGGCATGCCTCTGGCAAGACAGTGATGGAGTGAATGATGAAAGTTTTTCTTTTTCGGGCCATCCTGCCTTGGTGGGAAATGGCCGATGTGTTAATAAAAAAAAATAAAAAATTTCTGAACCCAGTTGGAAGGATGAGTGTTATTGGAAATCATGACTACAATAAATTACTGTCTAGAGGTCTAAACAAAAAATGCAGGTTGGCTTATTGTAGAGGAAGATACTGTATATTGAATTAAAACAGCACTTTAAGATAACTGGAACCAGTTGTTGGGGGGGGATGATAAATAAATAGCCCAACATTTTAGATATTACACAGAGTATGAGAATGGTATGAAACAGTTCACCTCAAAAATTAGTGATGGTTTACGTAAGAAAAAATGGTTAACTAAAAGGTACTGGAAAGAGGAGTACTGCAGTAGACTGGTCCTAAAGTGACCCTATAAGTACTGTATTTGATTTAATTATTCCTCTTGGCTGTTTGTTCCACTTGTATAAAACTTGCTAAGTCATTGCTTTCCTATACTCTTTCTGAATCTGAATTTATCCAGTACATATAATCTATTTTTGTGAGTTCTGGTTTGGCTAAATATTTTTAGAATTTTATGTCTCCTTTATTTATACCTGTCAGCAATTTGTCCACTTCAATTGTATATCCTCTTATTGTACACCTTGCAAGTTAGTGTGAGTTTAGTGCTATCTGTCTGAATAAGAGAGATTCCTGATACAAGGCATTAGCTTTATAATCCTTCTCTGTATGTTTTTCAGTACTGCTAGTAGGGAGACAGACCTTCTGCATAATCTAAATGAGGCCTTAAAATTGATTCAGCATGTAGTGTTGTAATCAAATTCTTCATTATTTTCATATTACAACCAGAAAATTCAGGTAACTGTTTTCCCTAATTCTGAGCATTTTTTTTCATTCGGTTATCACTGAGTTTGGCAGTAGAGGGAGGGCAGTTGGTACCAATATTGGATTTTTTTTGGGTATCTTCCCATCCCTAATTTCTCTACCTACTAGGAAGGTTAACATGGCCCCATTGTGACCATAAATATAGAGTTGCCTAAAAAATATGCATTTGTGGACACAGTGGGACTCCTGCTAACCATCATAGTGTGTATAGAAATATACCTAGTTGGATGGGTCTCATTAGGCTGGCATCGTACAGTGGATAACGCACTGTCCTGCTAGTTTTAGAACTGGCTTGCCATGGGATCAAACCTTTTGTTCAGCGAGCTGTTTACAATATCATTACAATTTTGTGGGTCATTCATGTGGCTTGTTTTCAGTTTTTCTCCTTTCCTATATGTGGCACTTATTCACAGTAAATTCCACATTAAACTCCACATGTTCATATAGGTTTTATTCCTTCTGGCAAATCATTCATGTAAGCTACAAACATTATCTTCTTTAGATTTAATGTGCCCATCCATTTATTTCGGGATGGTCATAATAGTTTAGTAGATTCGATATACAGGAGCTTGCTGATTGAACACCAAACTGTTTTCTAATTAGCAGTCTTTTGCTCTCCAGAGTGTTTTTTCCAGTTTTCTCTAATTTTTTTTTTTCAGTATTTTCACAATGCTTTTCAGTAAGACATGCCTTTGTGTGCCATTGTTTACTCTGTTCAAAAGTTTGCTGCCCTAACTGAACATCTGCTGTGTTGTATAGATAATAAAGAGCACTGTCTTGACAGTTGCTGCTATGTGCTGCAAGAGAGAGTTGGTAAGGCAAAACAAAGGCAATAAATATTGCACTTAATAAGTCAAGCAAATATTTCTCACTATATCTGCCAAATATTTGGGACTTGATTTTCTACTTGTGTGCCAGATTTATTTTGAAGTTACTTTTGTTCAAAAAAATACTGTGATTTATGCTGATGTAAAATGTATACAAAAGTGTTTTCACATCTTAATACAGGCAATGTTGTATTTGAAAGTAGAAGTAATAGTAGGATGGCAAATGTTGCAGAATTCTCATTAATGTTGAGACTTAACTCTATCTTAACAAATTTAATTCAATTCACTGTGGAGCTTGAAAATGTAAAGACTCTCTGTGGCCTTTGCTTCAGTTTGCTGTATTTTCCTGCTTTCCACTGTGCAGTTTGACCGGGTATCAGCTGTGAGTACCCTACTCTTGTTGCCACACATTGTTGCTTTACTGCACTAGAAAATTAGGTCACCTGACATATCACTTCCTGCATTATGACCGTATCTTTATGGGCTTAATTGTTAAGTGTAATTTGCTTCTCGGATCAGCTTAGAATGTGTTTGGAAGGAATGTTAATTTTAAGATATTCACCTTGATTTTGCAATTTAAACATTTAAGAAAGCACATTCAGCATAAAATTGATGTCACTGATGAATACTTTACACTTAACTTTAGTCAAATAATTATAATTATTAATGGTGGGAATGGGCTGTTAGAAAAATTATGTAGCAGCTATTTAAGTATAGGGAGAGGTCAATAATGCTTGAATGTTTATTTTTGCTGTGTATTTAACATTTATTTACATTTTTATACTTACTCTAATAGTTTTTGAACAGCCACCTCAGATCTGTCATTGTTACAAATGTTAATGTTTCTTATATTTGAATAAACTTCTAATATACAATGTTATAGTTTTCAACATAAAAAGTTACATGTTTTTCCTGTAATTATTGTGAAAGGATTTTCATTACATTTTTAAATCGCTTAATCTTTAAACTTATCTAGGAAATTAATTTCAAGTACTACTTTTGAAGTATTGTACATTAGTCTTTGCTGTAATGTGTACACTTGTTTTACCAATGCATGAATATGTTAATAAAACTGACAACTCTAGTAAAGTGTTTAGGGATTGTGAAAAAAAGTAACATGATTTATTTTTTAATGTACATTGCTTTTACAACTGCATCTTGAGATTTAAATGTTGATGGAACTTTTAATATGGTGGTTCATGTTGATCTACCCATTGTTATGTACTTTTTTTATTGTCTGAACTACATATTGATATTTTTTTCTTTTCCAGAAATGTTCTGCAAGAATTAATGGATGAGGCTTACCTTGAGCATGATGCCTAGTGAGTAAATATATTATTTAATACCATTTGTTTTTTTTAATAATATTTTTTTAAATTTTTATTAGCCATACAGGATTTCCAGTAGATACACGTAATTTAATACTTAATTTGATGCAAAGGCAGGTACAAAAGAAATCCACTAATTTTTTTTTTTCAACAAGTCGGCCGTCTCCCACCAAGACATGGTGACCCAAAACGAAAGAAAATCCCCAAAAAGAAAAAAAACTTTCATCATCATTCAACACTTTCATTTCATTCATACATAATCACTGTCTTTGCAGAGGCGCTCAGATACGACAGCTGAGAATAAGTCCCTCCCAACTGTCACTATCCCAGACCCCTCCTTTAAAGTGTAGGCATTGTACTTCCCATTTCCAGGACTCAAGTCCAACTAAATCAATTAACTGGTTTCCCTGAATCCCTTCACAAAATATTACCCTGCTCACACTCCAACAGCTCGTCAGGTCCCAAAAACCATTCGTCTCCATTCACTCCTATCTAACACGCTCACACATGCTTGCTGGAAGTCTAAGCCCCTCGCCCACAAAACCTCCTTTACCTCCAACCTTTTCGAGGACGACCCCTACCCCGCCTTCCTTTCCCTACAGATTTATACGCTTTCCAAGTCTATAAATAACAAAAAAGGCACAATACCGTGACTGGAACAATACACACACAACCCGCACATATAAAAGAGAGGAGCTTACGACGACGTTTCGGCCCAACTTGGACCATTTACAAAGTCACACTGAGTCACACTTTCCAAGTCATTCTACTTTGATCCATTCTCTCTAAATGACCAAACCACCTCAACAACCCCTCTTCAGCCCTCTGACAAATACTTTTAGTAACTCCACACCTTCTCCTAATTTCCACACTCCGAATTTTCTGCATAATATTTACACCACACATTGCCCTTAGACAGGACATCTCCACTGCCTCCAGCCGCTTCCTCACTGCAGCATTCGCAACCCATGCTTCACACCCATATAAGAGTGTTGGTACCATTATACTCTCGTACATTCCCTTCTTTGACTCCATGGACAACGTTTTTTGTCTCTATAGATACCTCAACGCACCACTCACCTTTTTTCCTTCATCAGTTCTATGGTTAACCTCATCCTTCATAAACCCATCCGCTGACACGTCAACTCTCAAATATCTGAAAACATTTACTTCTTCCATAATCCCTCTCTCCAATGTGATATCCAATTTTTCTTTATTTAAATCGTTTGATACCCTCATCACCTTACTCTTATCTATGTTCACTTTCAACTTTCTACCTTTACACACCCTCCACTAATTATGCAATGCAATTTAGGCAAACTAATCATAAAGCTTACTACTAAACGTTAGACCTACCTTGCAAGTGTATGGAATAGGTAGTAAGTTACGGAATGCTGTAAAGAGTTTTTATGAGGATAGTGAGGCTCAGGTTAGGGTGTGTAGGAGAGAGGGAGATTACTTCCCGGTAAAAGTAGGTCTTAGACAGGGATGTGTGATGTTGCCATGGTTGTTTAATATATTTATAGATGGGGTTGTAAAAAAAGTAAATGCTAGGGTGTTGGGGAGAGGAGTGGGATTAAATTTGGGAATCAAGTACAAAATGGGAGTTGACACAGTTACTTTTTGCTGATGATACTGTGCTTATGGGAGATTTTAAAGAAAAGTTGCAAAGGTTAGTGGACGAGTTTAGGAGGGTGTGTAAAGGTAGAAAGTTGAAAGTGAACAAAGATAAGAGTAAGATGATGAGGGTATTAAACGATTTAGATAAATAAAAATTGGATATCACATTGGAGAGAGGGAGTATGGAAGAAGTGAATGTTTTCAGATATTTGGGAGTTGACTTGTCAGCAGATGTGGTTTATGAAGGATGAGGTTAACCATAGAATTGATGAAGGAAAAAAGGTGAGTGGTGCATTGAAGTATCTGTGAAGACAAAAAATATTATCTATGGAGGCAAAGAAGGGAATGTATGAAAGTATAGTGGTACCAACACTCTTATATGGGTGTGAAGCTTGGGTTGTAAATACTGCAGCGAGGAGGCGGCTGGAGGCAGTGGAGATGTCTTGTCTAAGGGCAATGTGTGGTGTAAATATTATGCAGAAAATTAGGAGGAGGTGTGGAGTTACTAAAAGTATTAGTCAGAGGGCTGAAGAGGGGTTGTTGAGGTGGTTTGGTCATTTAGAGAGAATGGCTCAAAGTTCATTGACCTCGAAGGTTCACTTTGGCTGAGCCAAGCTGTAGCTTTAGCCCTAAAAAATGTGAAATTAAGAAATTGCAAAAGATCTGGATACACAGGTAGCAATTAGTGTACCACTCTCTCATTGTGAGAAGAAGACCTTAAATAGAGAGCAGAGAGCAACATTTTAATTAAAAATTTGAAGCTGTTTTATTTTTTTTTGTAGCTGCAGCAATAATTCAAGCTGCAAAGCATCTCCAGTTTGTACTTTCACTAACTTGCAAATTAAATAAAATATATATTTTTAGATAAAGATAGAAATGTTAAAAGCAGGTGGGGATATAATTTTGGAGTGGTTGGTGCTATAATTTAATAAATGTATGGAAGAGGGTAAGGTACCTAGGGATTGGCAGAGAGCGTGTATTGTTCCTTTGTATAAAGGCAAAGGGGACAAAAGAGAGTGCAAAAATTATAGGGGAATAAGTCTGTTGAGTGTACCTGGTAAAGTGTATGGTAGAGTTATTATTGAAAGAATTAAAGTAAAACAGAAAGCAGGATAGCAGATGAACAAGGGGCTTTAGGAAAGGTAGGGGTGTGTAGACCAAGTGTTTACATTGAAACATATAGGTGAACAGTATTTGGATAAGGGTAAAGATGTTTTTGTGGCATTTATGGATTTGGAAAAGGCGTATGATAGGGTAGATAGGGGGGCAATGTGGCAGATGTTGCAGGTGTATGGAATAGGAGGAAGGTTACTGAAAGCAGTGAAGAGTTTTTATGAGGATAGTGAGGCTCAGGTTAGAGTGTGTAGGAGGGAAGGGGACTATTTCCCAGTAAAAGTGGGCCTTAGACAAGGATGTGTGATGTCACCGTGGTTGTTCAATATATTTATAGATGGGGTTGTAAGAGAAGTGAATGCGGGTCTTGGCAAGAGGTGTTGGGCTAAAAGATAAAAAGCAAATACAAAGTGGGAGTTGTCACAGTTGCTTTTGCTGATGACACTGTGCTTTTGGGAGATTCTGAAGAGAAGCTGCAGAGGTTGGTGGATGAATTTGGTAGGGTGTGTAAAGAAGAAAATTGAAAGTGAATATAGGAAAGAGTAAGGTGATGAGGATAACAAAAAGAATAGGTGACGAAAGATTGGATATCAGATTGGAGGAGAGAGTATGGAGGAGGTGAATGTATTCAGATATTTGGGAGTGGACATGTCGGCGGATGGGTCTATGAAGGATGAGGTGAATCATAGAATTGATGAGGGGAAAAGGGTGAGTGGAGCACTTCGGAGTCTGTGGAGACAAAGAACCTTGTCCATGGAAGTAAAGGGGAATGTATGAGAGTATAGTTATACCAACGCTCTTATATGGGTGTGAAGCATGGGTGATGAATGTTGCAACGAGGAGAAGGCTGGAGGCAGTGGAGATGTCATGTCTGAGGTCAATGTGTGGTGTGAATATAATGCAGAGAATTCGGAGTTTGGAAATTAGGAGGAGGTGCGGGATTACCAAAACGATTGTCCAGAGAGCTGAGGAGGGTTGTTGAGGTGGTTTGGACATGTAGAGAGAATGGAACGAGACAGAGTGACTTCGAGTGTATAAATCTGTAGTGGAGGGAAGGCGGGGTAGGGGTCGGCCTAGGAAAGGTTGGAGGGAGGGGTAAAGGAAGTTTTGTGTGCGAGGGCTTGGATTTCCAGCAAGCATGTGTGAGCGTATTTGATAGGAGTGAATGGAGGCATATGGTTTTTAATACTTGACGTGCTGTTGGAGTGTGAGCAAAGTAACATTTATGAAGGGATTCAGGGAAACCGGCAGGCCGGACTTGAGTTCTGGAGATGGGAAGTACAGTGCCGGCACTCTGAAGGAGGAGTGTAAATGTTGCAGTTTTATAACTGTAGTGTAAAGCACCCTTCTGGCAAGACAGTGATGGAGTGAATGATGATGAAAGTTTTTCTTTTTCGGGCCACCCTGCCTTGGTGGGAATCGGCCGATGTGTTAATAAAAAAAAAAAAAATTTTTAGATAGAGTTGACTGTCAAGAAATTTTGCTGAAAACAAGAAAAAATTTTGGAGTGAGATAAACAAGGTAAGAAAGCATAGGGAACGAATGGATTTGTCAGTTAAAAACAGAGTAGGGGAGTTAGTAGATGGGGAGCTGGAGGTATTGGGTAGATGACGGGAATATTTTGAGGAACTTTTAAATGTCGATGAAAAAAGGGAGGCGGTAATTTCATGTACTGGCCAGGGAGGTACAACATCGTTTAGGAGTGAAGAAGAGCAGGATGGGAGTGTGGGGGAGGTGCGTGAGGCATTACGTAGAATGAAAGGGGGTAAAGCAGCTGGAATTGACAGAATCATGACAGAAATGTTAAAAGCAGGGGGAGATATAGTGCTGGAGTGGTTGGTATTTTTGTTTAATAAATGTATGAAAGAGGGGAAGGTACCTAGGGATTGGCAGAGAGCATGTATAGTTCCTTTATATAAGTAAGCGGGATAAAAGAGAGTGTAAAAATTATAGGGGAATAAGTTTACTGAGTATACCAGGTAAAGTGTATGGCAGGGTTATTATTGAAAGAATTAGAGGTAAGACAGAGAGTAGGATTGCAGATGAGCAAGGAGGCTTTAGAGTGGGTAGGGGATGTGTAGATCAAGTGTTTACAGTGAAGCATATATGTGAACAGTATTTAGATAAAGGTAGAGAAGTTTTTATTGCATTTATGGATTTAGAAAAGGCATATGATAGTGGATAGGGGAGCAATGTGGCAAATGTTGCAAGTGTATGGAATAGGTAGTAAGTTACTGAAGGCTGTAAAGAGTTTTTATGAGGATAGTGAGGCTCAGGTTAGGGTGTGTAGGAGAGAGGAGATTACTTCCGGTAAAAGTAGGTCTTAGACAGGGATGTGTAATGTCACCATGGTTGTTTAATATATTTATAGATGGGGTTGTAAAAAGTAAATGCTAGGGTGTTGGGGAGGGGTGGGATTAAATTTTGGAGAATTAAATGCAAAATGGGAGTTGACACAGTTACTTTTTGCTGATGATACTGTGCTTATGGGAGATTCTAAAGAAAAGTTGCAAAGGATAGTGGACGAGTTTGGGAGAGTGTGTAAAGGTAGAAAGTTAAAAGTGAACATAGATAAGAGTAAGGTGATGCGGGTATCAAACGATTTAAATAAAGAAAAATTGGATATCACATTGGAGAGAGGGATTATGGAAGAAGTAAATGTTTTCAGATATTTGGGAGTTGACGTATCAGCGGATGGGTTTATGAAGGATGAGGTTAACCATAGAATTGATGAAGGAAAAAAGGTGAGTGGTGCGTTGAGGTATCTGTGGAGACAAAAAACGTTATCCATGGAGGCAAAGAAGGGAATGTACGAAAGTATAGTGGTACCAACACTCTTATATGGGTGTGAAGCATGGGTTGCAAATGCTGCAGCGAGGAGGAGGCTGGAGGCAGTGGAGATGTCCTGTCTAAGGGCAATGTGTTTTATGTAAATATTATGCAGAAAATTCGGAATGTGGAAATTAGGAGAAGGTGTGGAGTTACTAAAAGTATTTGTCAGAGGGATGAAGAGGGGTTGTTGAGGTGGTTTGGTCATTTAGAGAGAATGGATCAAAGTAGAATGACTTGGAGAGCGTATAAATCTGTAGGGGAAGGAAGGCGGGGTAGGGGTCGTCCTAGAAAAGGTTGGAGGGAAGGGGTAAAGGAGGTATTGTGGGCGAAGGGCTTGGACTTCCAGCAAGCATGTGTGAGCATGTTAGATAGAATTGAATGGAGACGAATGGTTTTTGGGACATGACGATCTGTTGGAGTGTGAGCAGGGTAACATTGTGTGAAGGGATTCAGGGAAACCAGTTAATTGATTTAGTTGGACTTGAGTCCTGGAAATGGGAAGTACAATGCCTGCACTTTAAAGGAGGGGTCTGGGATAGTGACAGCTGGGAGGGACAATTCTCAGCTGTCGTATCTGAGCTCCTCTGCAAAGACAGTGATTATGTATGTGTGTGGTGATAGTATTGAATGATGATGAAAGTATTTTCTTTTTGGGGATTTTCTTTCTTTTTGGGTCACCCTGCCTCGGTGGGAGACGGCCGACTTGTTGAAAAAAAGAAAAGAAAAAAAAAAGATAGAGTTGTAAGAGAAGTAAATGCAGGGGTATTGGGGAGATGTGTGGGATTGGAAGATAAAGAATCTTAGACAAAGTGGGAGTTTTCAGTGAGTTTTTGCTGATGATACAGGTTGAATAGTATGGCAGGGTATCATGTGTGAAAGGATTCAGGGTAAACTAGTTGGCTGGACTAAGCTCTGAAGGTGAGAGGTGCAATGCCTGCACTTTTGAAAGATGCCTGTGAATATTGCAGATTGATAAATCATTTGAATTGTTTTGTACATGCACTTTTGAAAAAAACAGCTTGGGAACGAGTGATGGCGAACTTATTTCTTTCCTTGGGTTACCCTATATTTGTAAGAAACTGCCGATGTGTTAATTTTTTAATTATTTCATTAATTGAGGCTCCTTTCTTGCAGTTCCTTATTTGAGGGTGTCATGAATGGGTTGGAGCCATGGTATGTTGTTACAGAGCAGTCAAATCACCCAGATCCTCGCTCCACTTTAATAAATACTCAGCCTTTTGCTCGACCACAGGTTGGTATATGGTATGATTTTTTAATGGCCAAGTATGTACCTATAGATATTTACTGAACTGTCAAATTTACATCAATAAAGTATCAGTACAGGAAGAGGTATAATTGTATACGTATAGTATACTACAGCTGATCGAAACTTTAAATGTTATAGGAAATTAATCACTGCATAATTTGAACATGGTTTGTATTTTACATGTCTAAATACCCATGAATCTTGATTCCTTAAGTCAGTTATTTGTTTTATAAGGAATTTTATCTATCAAAATATTCTTAAGTAAAAAAAATCAAGTTTGCCAAATGAAGTACAGTGGACCCCCGAGTTTCGTAAAAACTTCACTCCTGAAGTCTGCTCAAGTGCCATTACCGAACGAATTTACCCCCTTAAGAAAAAATGTCACGTAGGTTAGTCTATTTCAGACCCCCAAAAATACTTTTCCACAAGCACTTACAATATTATACTTAAATAAATGTACGATTTCCGGGGTTTACGAAACTCGGGGGTCCACTGTACAGTGGACCCCCGGTTTTCGTGATTTTTTCGTTCCAGAATGCTGTTCAAGTGCCGTTACTAAACAAATTTATTCCCATAAGGAATAATGTAAATTAGACTAGTCCTTTTAGACCCCCAAAAATACACTTACAAAAGCACTTACAAAAATACACTTACATAATTGTTCGAGTTTGGAGCATCATGAACACCGGGGGTCCACTGTATATAGTTTTTGCTCATACAACTCCAGAATTGTTAATTATCATAAGTTGTTCTTTTTCATCCTCCTCCTTTATCTGCCTCTTAACTGGGAATTGAGTTCCTCCAGCATTTCTTCTGCAGTTGTTTCTTAAGTTATCCTCTTGTAGCAATTCATATACTGGTCTTGCATATTTTTGCATGTAACTTGATGCTATGTTGATAATCACCCTTTACATCACCTAAACTTTTCACTGTCATGACCCCAAAAATTGAAAGACCATTCATTATAACAATTTAAAAAAAAAATTCTAAAATGATAGAAAATCTTTTTCTAAAAGATGGAAAACTTATTGAATTATATTGGCATGAAGTTGCAGGTCAGGAAGCATTTTGTACAACTGTGATTTTGCCCAATTTTAGGCCAATTCCATTGCTCAAACTCTTCCACTTCCTGGCTATTTCACTAGTATGTTTTCTGCTTTATCAATTGAGCTTAAGAAACTGCCCATTCAACTATCAGCACTACCCAGTAAAGGGCCCAGAAGTTGGTATTTTGGCCAGTTTTATACAAAATTCCAATTTCAGTTTTACAATAGTGTCCAAAATAAACATTGTAGGCATTCCAACCACTAAAGCAACCTTTCCTCTCTTCATTAATCACATCCCCAGGCATGCAGGTATGACCCTGCATACACAGTGAGCACCATAAAGCACCCAAAATCCGTCATGGTTTGTGGTTACTTTAGTGGTTTACTTGATCGTGGGGGTTTGTACTTCCTTCCCTAAAACGTTGCAGTAAATGCTGATTGCTACACCACTGTTCTTGAGGACCACCTGCAGAATATCTTTTGAAATTCACAGCTGCACCACTTTTATGCACGATAACACCCCATCACAATGCGAAAAAAAAGGAATCAAGAGGCTTGCTGAGAAAAATATTAAGGTTATACAGTGGCCAGGGAATAGTCCAGACCTGTCTTATTGAGAATGCATAGAATATCATGAAAAAGAAGATGGAAGCCTGCCACATTTCAACCATGTCATACCTGTAGCAGGAGATCAAGGACATTTGGGGTCAACCAGTTATCTATTGATTACTTAAGAATCTGAGTGAAAGCATGCCCAAATGTCTTCAAATGGTCATCAAGGCCAAGTGGAAGGTGAAAATATTAATATAAATACCGAGTAATACAGTTGTTGTATAATTATATTGTTGTGTTTAAATGATTTTCATAATGATAAAGAGAGGTCCAGTTTATTTTTGTGGGCACTATATATTCTCTACATTATAGTCTGTATGAAATGAGTTTGGCTGAACATAATTTCTCCTAATGACAAGTTTTGGTGGAACAACTGTCATTCATTGAGGGATGGCTGTATTAGCAACAGGTTATGGTGGAGCAAATCTGTTGTTCAGTGAAGGATGGTTGTAGTAGTAACAAGCTTTGGTGAAACAACGGTCATTAAGTGAGGGATGGTCTTCAGCAAGATCTTGAAAATTTTAACTAATATGAAGAGTCCTGTTTTATTTGATCAGGTTTTCAAGATGTAATTTAAATTGAATCATTAATATGACTTCAACAGCTACAGTAGATACTGTTCCATAAGTTTATAATATTACACTTTGGAAGAATAATTATTTCTTTCTCTCTTTTATGCTGTGGCCTGGCAAGATTTAATTGCTTCAAGTTTAAGATTTCAAACTTGTTCAATATCCCAAATACTTACTATGAGGTATATTGTTGTGCCTTGTTTAAAAGAGATGATCATTTTGTAATTCTCAACTTACCTTGCTGACATTTGTGCTAACTTGTTTCTGGATTTACCTAACCCTCTATTTATAACTTTTGAGCATTTTTAAGACTGTCAGAGTATTTTTTTTTTCATCAAACCAGCCTTATCCCACTGAGGCAGGTGACCTAAAAAGAAAAACGAAAGTTTCTCTTTTTAAATTTAGTAATGTATACAGGAGAAGAAGGGGTTACTAGCTCCTTGCTCCCAGCATTTTAGTCACTTACGACATGCATGGCTTACAGAGGAAGAATTCTGTTCCGCTTCCCCATGGAGATAAGAGGAAATAGACAAGAACTAATAAGAAAATAGAAGAAAACCCAGAGGAGTGTGTTTATATATATGTTTGTACATGTATGTGTAGTGTGACCTAAGTGTAAGTAGAAATAGCAAGACGTACCTGAAACCTTGCATGCTTCTTTCAACAAACTGGCCATATCCCACAGAGGCAGGGTGGCCCCAAAAAAGAAAAACAAAAGTTTCTCTTTTTAACTCTTTCAGGGTCCAGAGGCCAAATTTCAGAGGGTGCACCAGTGTCCAAGAATTTAAAAAAAAAAATCTTATTTTTTTTTATGAAATGGTAGAGAATCTTTTTCTGAAGGTAATAAAACAAAAAATATGAAATTTGATTGAAAATTGACGAAATTATACTCTCGTGAATTTTGATGCGTCAGCGATATTTATGCATCGGCGATTTTGCTGACTTTGACTCCCATTTTAGGCCAATTACATTATTCCAGTCAACCAAATTCTTAGCTATTTCATTAGTATTACTTCTATTCTATCAATTGAGCACAAGAAATTGCCCAGTCAACTGTTTCAACTACAAAATAAAGTGATCGGAAATTGGTAATTTAGCCAATTTAACTCAAAGTTCAAAATATTCCAATTTCAAAATAGGGTGCAGAATAAACAATGCAGGCATTCCTGGCACTAAACTAACATTTCCTCTGTTCATTAGTTACGTTTTCCATTAGTTACGTTTTCCATTTTTATTTTTTATTCACATAATGAATTTTTATTCAAACCAAAAAAGGGAAGATTTACTGTTATGCAATATTGTAATAATTGTACAAATAATATCACCTATTTGTGAACATATATTAGACCCACCAGCTGGCGCATATTAGACGTGTGAGGTCATTTGTTTACTCTTTAACATCGGCAAAAATTTAACATTTCCGGTACTTTGAGCTCAGTTTCAAGCCATTTCCTGTACTAAAACCAATCAAAATCATCTCTATTTCTGTAATATATCTTCCATTCTATCAAATGAGACCAAGAAATAGCAAATACAACTATAAAAAGTATATGAAAAAAACTGCAAAGTCACTGTTTTAATCAAAAATTACGGTCTCAGTTTTTTTTCTCTCATTATGCACTGTGTGCTGCAGGATTTGTTTTATGTGGTGCACACTTACCACATAGATGTATTCTCTCATATCTAATCCCAAATTTACTGCTCACAGCTTATCTGAGTGAGCTGGACCCTCAACTCAAAGCCGTAGAACTATGGCACGGACCCTGAAAGGGTTAACTTTAGTAATGTATACAGGTGAAGAAATTAGAAGAAAACCCAGCCTGCTCAAGTGCCATTACCGAACGAATTTACTTCCTTAAGAAATATTGTCATGTAGGTTAGTCTATTTCAGACCCCCAAAAATAGACTTCCACAAGCACTTACAATATTATACTTACATAATTATACGATTTCCGGGGGTGTTCGTTACTCGGGGGGTCCACTGTACAGTGGACCCCCGGATTTCGTACTGCTCCCAACTCGAACAATTATGTAAGTGTGTTTTTGTAAGTGCTTTTGTAAGTGTATTTTTGGGGGTCTGAAACTGACTAATCTAATTTACATTCGTCCTTATGGGAACAAATTCGTTCGGTAACGGCACTCGAACAGCCTTCTGGAAAGAATTATTGACGAAATCCAGGGTCCACTGTATATGCTTGTACATGCATGTGTAGTGTGACCTAAGTGTAAGTAGAAGTAGCAAGACATACCTGAAATCTTGCATGTTTATCAGACAGAAAAAAGACACCAGCAATCCTGCCATCATGTAAAACAATTACAGGTTTCCATTTCACACTCACTTGGCAGGATGATAGTACTTTCCTGGGCGGTTGCTGTCTACCAACTTACTACCTAGGGTTATAGAATAGTATATTTCAATTAAAACTGATTTTTAATTTTAGGATGTTGGTCCAACAAACTTGTTAGTTCAAAAACTGACAAGCATCCATGATAACCTCTTACAACGTCATGACCCAGCACTCTACACTCACCTAGCACGCCTTGAAATACCTCCACAGATTTATGGAATGTAAGTTACACTCTTTTTGTAGTTTTTCTTTTTATTGCACATTCTTGTTCAAATTGAGTTAAAAAAAATACAACTAACCTAGAAATTGGAGATAACAGACACACTCCACTGTATACAATATACAGTGGTACCTTGACTTATGATGGAATGTGAAGGACCTGCCTAGTATGGGCCAACAGGCCTGCTGCAGTGTTCCTCCTTTCTTATGTTCTTATGTTCTTATGAGTTTAATTCATTCCGTGACCGAGCTTGAAACTAAATTTGCTCGTATATCAAATCAATTTTCCTCATTGATATAATTGAAATGCCATTACGTAATCCGTTCCAGCAGAATTCCTGGCTCTCGGGAAGCAGGAGAAAATACTTCAATATAAGGCTAATATCAACTCTATGGCTTATTTATCTATCACAATTGATCTAATATGACATAATAAACAATATGTGAGGAGTGGTGGCGGCCACTCCCGAGGTAAAAATAATTATCGCTCTGACCATATCTTCCCATTCTTGCCCTTCTGAGGTCTTATTATAAGAGAAAATGGAGTGTTTGTGAGGCTAACTGCACTAGATCACTAGTTTCATAAGGAAAACACTGAAACAAAAGCAATTTTCTCAGAATTTTTTTTTCCCGAGTCAGGAGACTGGCCTACGTTTTGGGTGAATATCTCTGAAGTAAATCAGCATAGATGCCTTGTGCATTCTCTGCGAGAAGGCACAAGGCACGAAGTACTACGCTCGTACTACCTCGCCAAGTCGAATACACGCACATCTCGCTCGTGTTTTTCTATGATTTCATGCTTTAATTCAATGAACATCATCCTCTTCTTCTCAGCACTGTCCTTTGCACTTACTTTTTTAGGACTCATGGTTAGAAATTTCTTTTTGGCAAAATAACTGCAAAAAAAGCACAAAACACTGGGATGCTGGGCGGATGCTGTGGCATTTGCTGCTCCAACTAGTGGTGGCGTATCTGAAGCTCGCTCGTAACTCAGATTTTGGCTCGCAACTCAAACCAAAAAATTAACCGAGCAACGGTTCGTAACTCGAAAAACTCATAAGTTGGGGCACTTTTAAGTCAAGGTACCTCTGTATTTAATTAAGCTACTATTTACTAAGGTGGTTCACTCTTTTGTTAAAACAGTCGTTGGATTCGCCTGTTGTTTGGACGTGAATTTCCTCTACAAGACCTTTTGATGGTGTGGGATGCAATTTTTTCTGATATCCAGCATACCTTTCATTTGGTGGATTTCTTAACTGTTGCAATGCTGTCATTTATAAGAGAACCATGTAAGTATTCATTCCTTGTTGTTTACTAAATACAATAAGATCAGAGTTTCAGTAGTCATGTTTTCATTCAATTTTTTTTTTTTTTATAGTCAAACCCCAGATTCTGTGTACTTCACAGTTCATGTGATTCAATTATAAAGACTTTTTACTGAAGGCCATTTCATGACTAGCTTTTGGAACACCAAGGAATTTCTATATCAAACAGAAAAAAATTAAGCTGAACATCGTACCACTTTAATTATACACAATTTTTTCTTCTTCAGTCTCTAGGTATTTATTGGTGCCCATTACCTTTTTTGCTTGGTACATGACCACTAAATTGAAAATTAACTATGGGACTATTCATAATGAGTGCATTCTTTCTTATGAATGTCTGTATTAAGCAAATAAGCTCTATACAGTGGTACCTCGACTTACAATATTTTTTCATTCCAGAATGCTGTTCAAGTGTCATTACCAAACGAATTTATCTCCTTAAGAAATGTTGTAAAATAGACTAGTCCTTTTAGACCCCCAAAATTACACTTACAAAAGCATTTAAAAAAATAAACTTACATACAAGGGTGAGTTTGGGGACCATCGTAAGTCGAGGTACCACTGTACAGTGAAATTTCAGTGATGGGGGTGTTTGCTAATCTGCTGCTTTGATTACTCTGCTGAATACCATCTGTTTGTGGATAAATACCCTGGGCAGCAGACTGTCTGCTTCATTAGTGACACTACTAGACACACTAAGAATAAACTGTAATCAAGTACAGTATAATACTGTAAATTACTTGATAATAAGAGTTAAAAATACAGTACCATAGAATATAGTATTTTTTACCTTTTGTGATGGATAGATGAGCTTAAACTAATGCCATGTTGTCTAGTGGTGATTCAGAGTTACTTTATTCTGAATCAGAAGACCTGTAAAGCACCAGTAATGACATTGCAGATGCTTCCATGGATATCAGACAGTGCTTTGCTTTGCTACACCATCCTCCTCACACATGTGACACTGACACACCAGCCTCCACCTTCCTTGTTAGTTCCAATGTCTGGGCACCATCACTTGCTGTAGAAGGAATTATTAATAATACGGTATGTGAACTGTTGATAAAGTGGTAAAAAATGTTGTAAATCCAGCAAAAATTGGAGACCAATTGATTGTATACATAAATACATACAGATAGTAATAAACAGGTAGGCAAAGTCAGTTACCTGGCTCACCAGAGAATGGTGAAAATAGACAGGTCCAAAGAAAGGGTCACTACCCCAGACCTGTTAGATGCCCCATACAGCTGACTGAATATGCTGCATCGATGACACTATCAAACACCTACTGTATGGACAAATGCCTGATGCAGAGGACCTAGTATGCTGCATCAATGATGCTACTAGACACCCTTCTGCAGCTAACTCTCTAACCTTTCTCTGGCTTGATTTTTTTGTCTGTTTTATCTAAAATCCACTGCATTAGTCTGTTGTTTTGAGGATTTTACTTCTAGATTGAGATTCAGATACAATGAAACCTTGATCTAACAAACCAATTGTGACCAACATACTAGTACACAGGTGACAAGGATGTGTCCAATATGCTAGTATGCACAATTTTTCATGCATTCAAATACTATACATGAAAATATTTTTGACCTCAACTCAACTTCATACCTTTGATATAAATCTAAGACCAGGTGGATCCACACAGTGGATCACAGGGTAACACTGCCTAACTAGTAAATAATTCAAATTCAAATTCAAATTGATTTATTTCTCTGTAAAAATTACAATGTGTGTTTTACATATTAAGGACTAAGGACTATAATTACAAAGATGGCCGTTAGCATGCCTAGCATGCCTGGGCATGCTAGACATTTCGGGCAGACTTAATACTAGGTTTTAATCTATATTACAAATTACATATGAATATAAATTTCAAATAATTAAAGAGATTTACAATAGTAAGGTAGTTCAGGATAACTAGATTGTATTACAGATTACAAATGAGTACAAATTTCAAATGATTAAATATATTTACCATTGTGAGGTAGTTTAGAATGTTTAGATTATAAAAAAATTAGTAATGAGAATGGTTTTGTCTTGGCATGTTACACAGTTTATTAAAGCTCCAATATTGGAGTAAATCAGGCAAACTTACTCTATACAATGATGATTATACTGGTATTAAGGTTAGGTAATTGTAGTGATTAACTAGGTTTACAAAATTGAGGTAGTACAAAAATTAAAGAATTTAACAATTAGTTTATATACTAATGGAAATGGTGACGTGTTGGCATGATACAGTTTCTATATTGGAGTGTCTTAGGCAAACTTATGACTAGCTTAAGAATTATGAAGCAATAGTTGTATTAGAATCTTGGTTACAGTCATTTGCAAATTAAGGAGGAATCACAGATATCAATAAGTGTAATTTTGTTGTGGATATGTGCAAGATAAAGTAATTTTCATGTGGTTAGCTACCAGTAAGTGAGATAAGATGTTTTTTAACCGTGCTTTTGAAAATGGCAGTTGTGTCTGCAGTTCTAGAGTTTTCAGGCAGGGAGTTCCAGATTTTAGGCCCTTTTATGGTGGTGTTCCACCACCAGCTTCCCTGTTAGCATATAGGGTGTGGAGCTGGCAGAAAGAGGCCTTATTCATTACAAATTTATTACTTTTGCATGATACTAATAGTGGAATTTAGACAAAAAGCACACTGTAAAGTTAACCTAGGATAACCCAACATAGTCACATCAATTCAAATTCAAATTTTTATTTATTTTTATAAAGTACAAAGATAATGTAGTTTGCATGTAATAAAACAATGTAATGAAAAAAATGTTAACCCTAATTTTCCTTATCCAGAACAGTTTTTCAGTACCCATTAGTTCAGTTAAGAAAGCAACCACTGTGTGTAGAATAATTCTCAACTGGTGTTTCAATTGTTACTTCATCTTGTAGCACAGCATTTGACTACAATGTGTGGAGGTCAAATATAAGATCACCTTCTAAAGAAACAGGCATTGTCAGAGAGAACAGTGTGTCACAGAGGATTGATAGTGGCTGCAGTCAGTGCTACTTTAAAAAATAACATGAAATATGAAAACATACAAGGTAAAATGGTAGTAATCAAAAGTACTATCCTACATTACAATAGTAATTAAAAATATAGAATTTTACATTGTATATTTAGTATATGTTTTATGGTTCAAGTTGTGCATTTCGCTGTTAAATCAATATTTTCTCCGTTTTAATTCTATAATTTTAAAGGCCTTTGTATTTTTCTTTATATATTTTGGTGTTTAAAATGCACTTATATCTATCGTAATGTTTTTTTATTCTGTATTATTTATGCAATAAGGTTTTTAGTTTGATTAATATATTCATCTGAGATTTTGTTTCTTTATTTAACTAGTGTTGGCTGGGGACTACACGACCTGCCTGAAGTTTCTCATGCGCTACCCAGCTGCTGATGTTCAGTTCATCATACAATTGGCTCTTCACCTGCGTAATCCTAAAGTAAGTCCTCGTATAGTATAATATTTAATATGAACACTGATTTATCAGTTGGAATGTGGATTCAATCTCAAAACTTTAAATAAAGTAAGAGGCGACTAAAATGCCGGGAGCAAGGGCTAGTAATCCCTTCTCCTGTATATATTACTAAATGTAAAAGGAGAAACTTCCGTTTTTCCTTTTGGGCCACCCCGCTTCGGTGGGAAACGGCCGACGTGTTGAAAGAGAAAGAAGTATAATATTTGGGAATATCAAAGAAAGTGAAATAAAAAGACATTTAAGAACATATTTCAGTGAGACTGATTATTTGAATTGGTTGGAACCAGCCAATATCCAGATATCCATATTTAGATTTTTGGATAAAAGCTGTAGTATTTGTTGTATTTCCTAAAGTATATCCTTCTTAATAGATGCATGTGCACTTTTTTGGTATATTAAGTGCTTGATATTGTTGAAACCAGTCAGTCTTTTTTGTACAGCAACAGTAGTGCTGTGCTTATGTAATTATGTACCATATACTATTTTCAGCATATAATCATGTCCTTGTACTACTTATTGTATTTAAAGTTTGAGGAGCTCCTACATTATTTATATTAAAGTGGAGTTGGAATGGAAAATTTTCATAGTATTAAGTTTAATAGGGTGTATGTATGTAAGAATGAGACAGTGTATTGCTGGATTCCTCCAGTAAATCAATATTCTGCAGATCTGGGATCTCTTGTAGGGTAATTTTTCTGGGGATGGAGCTAGAGCAAAGGACTATGAGTTAGACATTGTCTTTTTTAAAATTATAGAAATGTGTGCATGAGTACGTACTTATCAGTAAGCTTAGTTTTTCACAACAGTAATTACAGATTCATCATTACTTCTTCCAAGCACTACTACAAACATTATAGCTTCAGTTAGAAGTTGCCATGGATTCATGTCCTCTAAAGTATAGTGGACCCCTGGTTTTCATAATTAATCCGAATCTATTTTTTCCTTAAGAAATAATGGAAATTCAATTAATCCGTTCCAGACACCCAAAAGTATTAAAATAAAATATTTTTCTACATTAAATATACATTTAATTACACAGAAAACAATGAGACATGAAGAATAAAACAATAAAACCATGACACTTACCTTTATTGAAGAGTTGTTGATGTGTGGAAGATGGGAGGAGGGGAGAGGATGGAAGATTTGTTATTGTTTGGAAGGGGAATCCCCTTCCATAAAGACATCAGGAACAAGTCCTTATCTGGGGTTACTTCCCTTCTTTGTTTTTTAATGCCACTAGGACCAGCTTGAGATTCACTGGACCCCTGTCTCACAAAATAACTGTCCAGAGAGCTCTGTGTCTGGTGTCTCTTTAAAACTTTCCTAAAATGGGACACCACATTGTCATTGTACATGTTGCCAACACGGCCTGCAACAGCTTTGTCAGGGTGAAAATCATCCATAAATCTTTGCACCTCAGTCCACTTGGCACAAATGTCCTTAATCTTTGAAGAAGGCACTCTTCTATCTCTCTTCCTTCTCCTCTGAAGCAATTTCCTGAGCTGTGGTCTGTTGCTGTTGCAACAGTCACAGGGTCCTGAGGGTCAGCCCCAAACCCTTCAAAATCCCTCTCTGGGACAGTCTGGCAACAATTTTTTCCAAGCAGAGTTCAAAGTCCTGGAGGTCACTTCCTCCCAAGCCTTTCCTATAAGGTTTATGCAGTGGAGGATACTGAAGTGATCTTTCCAGAACTCTCTCAAGGTCAATTCAATGTCCGAGGTTATGCCAAAGAACCTTTGAAACATTGCTTTGGTGTATAGTTTTTTGAAGTTTGCAATGACCTGCTGGTCCATGGGCTGGAGGAGAGGAGTGGTATTAGGGGGCAAGAACTTCACTTTGATGAAATGAAACTCCTCCACAATTTGCTCTTCCAAGTCTCGAGGATGAGAAGGAGCATTGTCCATTACCAGGAGGCACTTGAGTTCCAATTTATTTTCCAGGAGGTATTTCTTCACATTGGGGCCAAACACTTCATTGAACCAATCAAGAAAAATTTCCCTCATGACCCATGCCTTACTGTTAGTCTTCCACATCACACAAATTAGCCTTGGCAACACTGTATTTCTTGAACACTCTGGGATTTTCAGAGTGATACACCAGTAAAGGCTTCACTTTGAAATCCCCACTAGCATTACTACACAATATAAGAGTTAGCCTGTCTTTCATAGGCTTGCGTCCTGGCAGTGCCTTTTCCTCCTGTGTAATGTAGGTCCTGTTTGGCATTTTCTTCCAAAACAGGCCTGTTTTGTCACAATTGAACACTTGTTGGTGTTTGAATTGTTTAGCCTTTATGTACCCCTTGAATTCATGCACATATTTTTCAGCCGCATATTTGTTTGAACTTGCTCCCTCACCATGCCTTATCACATTGTGTATGCCACTACACTTCTTAAATCTGTCAAACCAGCCTTAGCTGGCTTTAAATTCGCTCACTTCAGCACTCGTTGCAGGCATTTTCTTGACGAGATCACCATGCAACTGCCTTGCTTTTTCAGATATTATCGCTTGCATAACACTATCTCCTGCTAATTCTTTCTCGGTGATCCACACCAACAACAAAGTCTTCACATCTTCCAGTATTTGCGATCTCTGTTTTGTGACCATACTTGCACCTTTCGCAACAACAGCTTCCTTAATTTCATTTCCCTTGGCCACGATGGAAGCGATGGTTGTATGGGCTTTGCCATACAGCCTGGCCAGCTCGGCGACATGTACTCCACTTTCATATTTTCCAATGATCTCTTTTTTTAGTTCTACAGTGTTTCTGACCTTCTTTACAACAGGGCTGGCACTAGGAGCTTTCTTTGGGCCCATAGTGGCTTATTTAGGAGTTGCAAGCACTAAAAACAATGGAATAATGATGAAATGTATCGTATGAATGCTTGGGGTGACCATCACTCACTGGTAAACAATGGCACACTAACTGTGAATGGTGTGTCGGGCTGCTCAGGCCGGCCGTATGCATCTGGGACGAATTACGATTACCGAGCGGAGTTACGATCACTGAACCAATATTTTTACGAAAAAACGTTACGAACACCGAATATTATGAACTCCGATGACTACGGACACCGGGGGTCCACTGTACATATAAAGAGAATAACATCAGCAGCACAGACTAAGCATGCATTTGAGAACCTGGGCAAAGATTCGTTCAACTTACTTTTTTTATGTCTACAGTGTATTCTTAAGTGTGCAGCACTGGTATAAAAGCATCACATATTACATTTCAAATTAAACCTTGAAAAAAAAAAAAAGAATGCATCAAAACTGATACCGAAGTTAAGGGAAATGGAGGAACAAAAATCAAGAAGGATATTATAACATGCACAGTACAAACATACTCCAGGGCACAGATAGTATAGTGGGGATAGGCTGTTTACCAGGGATGTAACAATGTTTGGAAACTACACACCTGATTAAGCCACAGCAATATCAGGAAACATTTCCTTAGCTTAAACAGTGGTTAAGAAGTAGAATGAACCAGTGGCCTGTCCATTAAAACCCACTTATTTCCATTAGAGAATTTGTTTTTCTTCAACAAACTGGCTATATCCCAGTGAGGCAGGGTGACCTAAAAAGAAAAACAAAAGTTTATCTTTTTAAAATTAATAATGTATACAGGAAAAGGGGTTACTAGCCCCTTGCTCCTGGCATTTTAGTCGATTATGGAGGAAGAATTCTGTTCACTTTCCCGTGGAGATAAGAGGAAATAAACGAGAACAAGAAATAGTAAAAAAATAGAAGAAACCCCAGAGGGGTGTGTATATATGCTTGTACATGCATGTGTGGTGTGACCTTAGTGTAAGTAGAAGTAGCAAGATGTACCTGAAGTCTTGTATGTTTCTTTCTTCTTTCTTTCAATAAACCGGCCTTATCCCACCGAAGCAGGGTGGCCCAAAAAGAAAAACAAAAGTTTCTCTTTTAACTTTAGTAATGTATACAGGAGAAGGGGTTACTAGTCCCTTGCTCCCGGCATTTTAGTCGCCTCTTACGACATGCATGGCTTACGGAGGAAGAATTCTGTTCCACTTCCCCATGGAGATCAGAGGAAATAAACAAGAATAAGAACTAGTAAGAAAATAGAAGAAAACCCAGAGGGGTGGGTATATACAGTGGACCCCCGGTGTTCATGATGCTCCAAACTCGAACAGTTATGTAAGTGTATTTTTGTAAGTGCTTTTGTAAGTGTATTTTTGGGGGTCTAAAAGGACTAGTCTAATTTACATTATTCCTTATGGGAATAAATTTGTTTGGTAATAGCACTTGAACAGCATTCTGGAACGAAAAAATCACGAAAACCGGGGGTCCACTGTATATGCTTGTACATGCATGTGTAGTGTGACCTAAGTGTAAGTAGAAGTAACAAGACATACCTGAAATCTTGCATATTTATGAGACAGAAAAAGAACACCAGCAATCCTACCATCATGTAAAACAATTACAGGCTTTTGTTTTACACTCACTTGGCAGGACAGTAGTACCTCCCTGGGCGGTTGCTGTCTACCAACCTACTACCTAAGATCTTGTATGTTTATGAGACAAAAAAGACTCCAGCAATCCTACCATCATGTAAAACAATTACAGGTTTCCGTTTTACTCTCGCTTGGCAGGATGGTAGTACCTCCCTGGGCGGTTGCTGTCTACCATCCTACTACCTCAGATTAGAGAATTATAGAAATAATTAGGTGTTAAAAAAAAGTAATTTCATTTAAAAAATTTAGTTATCGATTGAGTAATGGTGAAAATGTTTTCTTTTTTTAGGCTACCCTACTATGGTGAGAGATGTCTGGTGCATTAAAAAGAAAGTGCTTAATGTGGCACCTATCATAAAAAATAGAGGTTGTGAAATATGATTTCATTTTTTCATTGCAGCAATATCCTAGACCACCTGGGTATTCAAGTAAAGTGCCACATCATATTCCCACTGTTGGAGGTCGACCTGATGTTCATCGAGGTCCACAGCCAGTGGCATCTTCTGCTACTTTTACAAGATCATCCAGTGTACCTAGAACTCAACAAAATATTAACAGACAAAATTCATCAGAGCAAGTGTCACAAAATACTGGTTCATTACGGAGGTTGTCTTCTCCTAATGCTTTTACTGACCCTTTAAATGGTAAATATAAGGGCCAGAAAACATTTTGCAAGTTTTCCATTGAAATTGCTTTACTATTAATTCATGTAAATATTTAGTACTGTATTGTAGATTTAAAGGGAGCATAAACCTTCACTATCAGTAGCCCAGCTATTAGTGCTTTCTTTGCTTTTCTCAGAAATGTACTGTATTCACATTACCTTTTTCACTACCATCTGCTCACATAAACTTTTTCCTCTTTCTACTTCCTATTTGTGCTTAGAGGACTTTGATGACATACAAATTTGCAAAATTTACAAAATCCAGTAGTTGCCTGCAACATCTGTTCTTTTACAAAGAGCTTTATTGCTTTATCTTATTACTTCTTTTCAAAGTCATTTATGTAAATGATTTTTCTAGCCAAAATCTGTATTATAATACTGCAATATCTGGAACTACAGCAGCTGTGATCTTCAGCAATAGTCTAAGCAACAGTAACAGTAGCCGAAATATAAAAGGTGAAGGAACGACTGCTTGTGATAATAGCAGCACAAGTAATAGTATTAGTTACAGCCAAGGAACTACCAGAGCCAGCAAGGTTGTTTCTGGTTTAGTACGACTTGGAGGTAAACTGGGAAGACCTAGAGATCTGCCAGTCTCACGTCATCTGTCCATACAGTCTCCCTCAACCCCTTCTAATGACACAGGTTAGAATATTCTTCATGTATGGATGATTGTAATACTATAAGTGAATTATTTATCTATTGATTGGATTGTCATTAGTTATAAAGCTTATTTCCTTCTTTACATCTAGTAATTTATATTTCCATATAGCTGGCATTTGTTTTATCTCACTCAGTTTTTGCTGGCAGGATTTTGTATTGTAAATGTATTCAGTGTTGTAGCAATTAAGAGCATGTAATTAAATGAAAGACAGTTATGTTACAGTATTTAGAATTTAACACTTAGAGCACTTTTAAGGCTTACATTATCAATATTTTAACAGTGACTTTTGTAGCATCGCAAGGACGAGATGAGGGGTCTCTTGTACCTACACAAGCAATGAAAGAATTGGCAGTTGTAAGAACTAGGTCAGCTCCAGTCAGCACAAGAAGCCGAGAAATGGAACAAGAAGCAGTTTTGAGCCAGTCAGTCAGTGCTCAGTCGTCTGATGAGAGTGAAGAGGAAGAAATTTCAGAAAGGAAAACTTCAGAGCATGAGTCAGAGGTAAAAATATATACTGTACAGTAAACCCTCCTGAAAATCTTTACCTTGTTAAAAAAAGTAGTGTTATGTGAAATGAAGAACTTAAGAGAAAATAGGGTCATGTTCCTGGCACCTCCAAAGTTCTTAAACAACTTGCTTTTAATTCTTCTGTATTTCTTTCAACAAATCGGCCATTTCCCACCAAGGCGGGGTGTCCCAAAGAGAAAAACAAAAGTTTCTCTTTTTAACTTTACTAGCCCCTTGCTCCCGGCATTTTAGTCGACTGTTACGACACACATGGCTCACGGAGGAAGAATTCTGTTCCACTTCCCCATGGAGATAAGAGGAAATAAGAACAAGAACTAGTAAGAAAATAGAAGAAATCCCAGAGGGGTGTGTATATATATGCTTGTACATGAATGTGTAGTGCAGCCTAAGTGTAAGTAGAAGTAACAAGTCATTACTTGAAATCTTACATGTTTATGAGACAGAAAAAAGACACCAGCAATCCTACCATCATGTAAAACAATTACAGGCTTTCATTTGACACTCACTTGGCAGGATGGTAGTACCTCCCTGAGCAGGTGCTGTCTACCAACCTACTACCTAGGAATATTGCTTTTAATATTGTACTAAATAAAAATTACTACAGTTTATCATAGCTTACATTCTAGTTGTCATTGCTTTCTGACATGGAAATGTTTAAAGAGGGTTGATATGGCCCTATTGGGCTGAGGTGGATGACTGTTCTTGTGTTGATGTAGATGCAGAGTTGTCAGTAGTTTATGATTGTACTGAAGTGCTCAATTATTCTGTAATAATTGAGCACTTTTTCCTGAAGTATTTTATAGATAATAAGACATCATCATCTACTCCAGATCCCACTTCAGAGCAGTGCTTCTAGACCTATCAGCTCTCTTTTCAGTGAAAAAAGTATGCAACTTTACCAGGTTCTTACTCTCCTCATTTATCTCCCTCTTTTTCTAGAAATTGAGCTTCTCCAGCAATTTTTCTACAGTTGCTTCTTTGTTATTGTCTGCTAACAGTTTCTATCTTCATGCATATCTTCTAAGCCCTCACATTTCTCAGTTCTAGCCAGATCCACAGTTTCCTGAACCTGACCCCTTAATGAGGGAAAACCAAAGAAATTGTTCACTATAGAAGGCTATAAATAATTTACCCTAGCTTGCATATATGATTGATTGGGGCATTTCATCCCTTGACACTTGTGTGCATAAGCACATTTGCAATATTAAATTTATGCCAGAACTTTAGCATGTCAGTTTTGAAGCTGCCATCCATGGTGTATGGTATCTAGATTTTGAGCGTAAGTTGATGCTATGCTAAGTCTTTTATGCTTTATTACATGTAATATCAAAAGTTTTTTAGAAGAGGCTCTACCTAACTTGTTTTTTTTTTAACCTAATGGTAGTTTTTGTTGTTGTGTGACATCCTAATTTAGTTTAGTCTCAGCTAAGATGAGTGCCAAACAACTATTGACTGGTAAGTTACGCCATGTCATTCCCAAGGCAAAGATGATGATATGTACCATCTTTAATCAAGAAGTTAAAGTGACAGCTCAAGAAGATAGTCGCACCTGAAGGCAGGGGTGTATTTAAGGAAGGGCAACAGAGACAATTGCTCAGGAGACTCCCCACAAAAAAGTAATCTTTATTACTAAGAAACATAATTTTTAATGGATAATTAAAAGTTTTTTTTCCTTGGTTGTCTCCCACCAAGGCAGGTGACCCAAAGAAGAAGTAACATTCATTATCATTCATTTGTTGCTCTGCCTGAAGTTTTTTGCCCTTTTCATCTCCTGAACTCAAAGTCTGGCTAACTGATTTCTTTGAATCCCTTCATTAAAATTACCTTGTTCAAACTTCAGCAGCATGTCAAACAAAAATCACTTTATCTCCACTCCTATGTAACATGCTTACACAGACATAATATAATAATATACTCTAAATCCTATGATGTTTGATTGAAGAAAATAATTATTCTTGAACGTGTATGGACGATGGTAGGTATGATGGACAGGTTTACAACTCTAAAGATTTTTAGTGATTGAGTGGTAATGATATTTTATTAAATAATAATTATTTATACAAAAGTTTTGTTTAACCCATTAACTGTCGAAAAGTATATATACGTTTTTACCGCTAGCGCTCCGACCTTGATTTTCCTCATAAGAAAGCATGTAAAAAAAACGTATATATACGTTCGGAGCGCTAGCGGTATAAACGTATATATACGTTTGGACAGTTAATGGGTTAATGTACCCATTTATTTTCCTTGTATTTTATTTACAATAGCCCAAACTGGATGCAATAACACTGTATACCTAATTGTTTGCCGTACTGAACATTTGCAGTAAAGTTATAAAATACTGTAGCTGCATAATTAGTCAGTTGTATAGTAGTAGTAGTAGTAGTAGCAACAATAATAAGAATGATAATAGCAGTGATAATAATACAGTAATAATAATAATAATAATAATAATAATCATAAACTGAGGGCCCATAAACCCCTTGCTCATGGGACCCCACATAACTAAATCTGACTTTTCCTAAAAGCACTGGTTTGCAATTTCTAAAATTTCATTCCAGCTAGTCAGCTTTTGTCATGTTCATAGGTACTGGTGGGTAGACAGTGTTGTGAATCAGTTAATGGTAATTTCAAAGACAATTTTAGCAGGGAATGCCTTTAACATACATTTTACCCACAGTGGGACTTTATCAAATTTCCACAATTATTAGCATGTTTACATCCCACCTGCACACCACACAAACCACACTCTTCCAGTCAATCCTGTTTCACATGTTCACGTATATCTGCTAAATGTACAATGCTATCATGTAATGACTTGTATAATTTGCTAACTTGAACCAAAATATAGTTAGTGTACAGTTTGATAAATAGTAATCCATAGTCAGTACGAGTAGCAAGTGTGTATGTGAACCTCCATGTAAAACTCAAACCTGATAGGTGACTGGTAGGGAAAGCATGTTATATAACTGGTAGGTCATTGATATCTATTCCAATTGGACTGGTAGATTTGTTGATGTCTAATGATCCTGCAGAAGTAACTCCTGAGCAATGATTGTTAAATTAGGTGCAAAGGCTAACAAGGTAAATAAACAGGTACCCATACCCATTGTCTTTACAACAAGAGTAGTCAAGACACTAGTGAAAGGATCAAGTTTGAAGATCCTTACAACAGTTTCAGAAATGAACCTTTATATATCATTGCCATTCTTCTTTTTTTGCATTTCAGGGTATGAGTGTTGAAGATTTGTCTGCAGTATGTTTAGGATGTGCAATGAACCTTTCACATCACGCTGCTACACTTCAGACTCGACTTGCACAGCTCAAAGTGCAGCCAGATGTCACACTTAGGACGGCACTTGATGGTATTAGTGAGGTGAGACTTACACCATATGCAGTACTGTGTTACTGTTCTTTAGATAATCTGCTAAATATCCCTAGTAGTTTTGCCATTTTATGGCTTAATTTTAAAGGGATAATATGATAAAAAAAAAATTCCTTGAAAAAATCGGACACATGGACAGAATAAGTCTTTTGTTAAACATTTTGCTCTTAGTGGAGCTCTGTCGAGTACCAAGAGCAAAACATTATTAACCCTTAAACTGTCTAAGGCCCTGAAGTTAAATGTCCCTTCTGTGTTACCATTTTTTTAAATAATTTTTTTTTTTAAATTGTAAAGTACTATATTTTTCCCATAGATTTTTTTTTTTTCAACAAGTCGGTTGTCTCCCACCAAGGTAGGGTGACCCAAAAAGAAAGAAAATCCCCAAAAAGAAAATACTTTCATCATCATTCAACACTTTCACCTCACTCATACATAATCACTGTCTTTGCAGAGGCGCTCAGATACGACAGCTGAGAATAAGTCCCTCCCAACTGTCACTATCCCAGACCCCTCCTTTAAAGTGCAGGCATTGTACGTACTTCCCATTTCCAGGACTCGGTGGGAGACGGCCGACTTGTTGAAAAAAAAGAAAAGAAAAGAAAAAAAGTCCAACTAAATCAATTAGTAACTGGTTTCCCTGAATCCCTTCACAAAATATTACCCTGCTCACATTCCAACTGCTTGTCAGGTCCCAAAAATCATTCGTCTCCATTCACTCCTATCTAACATGCTCACACATGCTTGCTGGAAGTCCAAGCCCCTCGCCCACAAAACCTCCTTTACCCCCTCCCTCCAACCTTTTCGAGGACGACCCCTACCTTGCCTTCCTTTCCCTACAGATTTATACGCATGTCCATTCTCCCTAAATGACCAAACCACCTCAACAACCCCTCTTCAGCCCTCTGACAAATACTTTTAGTAACTCCACACCTCTTAATTTCCACACTCCGAATTTTCTGCATAATATTTGCACCACACATTGCCCTTAGACAGGACATCTCCATTGCCTCAGCTGCCTCCTCGCTGCAGCATTTACAACCCAAGCTTCACACCCATATAAGAGTGTTGGTACCACTATACTTTTAACTTTAGACAAATTGATTGGAACAATGTGACAGGTAATCTTGAGTCTAGTGACTTTCTTGATACGGTTCAGGATTGTTTTTTAAAACAGTTTGTGACAGAACCAACTAGAGGTAGCAACTTGCTTTCATACATTCCCTTTGCGTGCACGGATAACGTTTTTTGTCTCCACAGATACCTCAACGCACCACTCACCTTTTTTCCTTTATCAATTCTATGGTTAACCTCATCCTTCATAAACTCATCTGCTGACAAGTCAACTCCCAAATATCTGAAAACATTCACTTCTTCCATAATCCCTCTCTCCAATGTGATATCCAATTTTTCTTTATTTAAATTGTTTGATACCCTCATCATCTTACTCTTATCTATGTTCACTTTCAACTTTCTACCTTTACACACCCTCCCAAACTCGTCCACTAACCTTTGCAACTTTTCTTTAGAATCTTCCATAAGCACAGTATCATCAGCAAAAAGTAACTGTGTCAACCAAATTTATACTCTGGAAATTGAAGATCACTTTGCAGAACAAGAGAGACATATTATAATTCTGTATTTGAAAGATAGTATACTTTCAGGTAATAGAAACATTGTCAAGTGTGCGAGGCCATCTCAGTGGGTCCAGCAGTACCAGTGTCTCCAATGGACAGGTTGAAGGGCTTCCTCCTTTAGCATCAAGTCTCTCATCAGCACCCACACCCCATCACCCACTTTCTTTAAGAGACAGCATTAACCAGCAAGTTTCGTGAACATTCATTAGAAAGGGCTTAATTTTGAATCATTGGTAATTATTGTTCTTTTTCATTTTTCATTTTGATCATTTATTATTAATTAGAAATTTTTTAATATTATTCTGTATATTTGCAGTTATTTTATACCAGAATTCAGTTTGTGTATAAGTATTGACAATTTTATTAGTAATATGGATTTTACTCTTGTTAATTATAATCTGTAGCAAAATATGTTTATTTACCCAGATTTTATATCTGTATTTATTTGTCATTTTGTTGTAGCAACAGTGAGGATTGCTCTCACATGATTGTGTCACTGCAGTGTAATACAGTATATGCTTTTAGTGAAAAAAAAATGTTATTTGCTGCAAATTTTTATATTGTTGGATGCATTTAATTTTTCAAAGCTCTGTTAAAGTGCAGAAACTTTGGCACCATTGTATCTAATTATTAAATTTTCCAAGGAGTTAATAATAGATTTAAAAAAAATTCAATATGTGATAAAGTTTGATTAAAGAAATTACTTAAGAACATAAGAAAGGAGGAACACTGCAGTAGGCCTGTTGGCCCATACTTGGCAAGTCCTTTAAAAAACCAACCCACTAACAAAACATTTGCCCAACCCACTTTCATGCTGAATTATTGTAAGAATTATTCAGTGTAAAGGAATTTTTCTATCAAATTTTAGCATTTTTAGAAAAATTGTTAAATAAATTTTTAATAACTCCTTGAAACATTGGATAAATATAAAGTTGCCAAAGTTTCTGCATTTTAATATAACTTTGGAAAAAAAGGTGCTTTTAATATAAAGCTATATTGAAAAGTATTTTATTATGAAAAATATTCAAATTATATACAATAGGTATAGGTAGGGTACATTTGACCCCATTTTTATGCAGTAATAAATGTTTTCCGCATTGCCTGTGAGATTAAACAAACATTTGAGAAACTTCAGTTGACAAGTGTCTATATGTGATATACATTTCTTATAAAGAGTAATTAAGTAATAATATTACAAATCATGACATTCATAGTATAAATCAGCATTATATCTTGTCAATAAATTAATAAATGTAGTAAGATGTTATTTTTGGGGATTAAAGTGTAATACTGTCTAAATATGCCATGATGAGTGATATTTGCACAATTATGTGTAGCATCTTGGGTCAATCTCAGGTTACATAATATAAATGCTTTGTACTGCCACACACACTGGCTTATAATTATGCTAAATGAATTATTGTAAATTCTTTACACAAGTGATTAAGTATAAATAGATGATGTCAGAAGAGTAAAGAACAGTCTGTTTTATTTTGCATATGATAAGCTGTGAATGAAGCTATTTTGCTAACTCAAGTGTCCTAAATATTTTCTTGGAATTTGCCAATTTTTAATGCACAAAATCACAGTTTTAAATAAACATATGCATGTATATAGAGCTCAAATTTGTTTGATAGAGATTGGTAAACAACTATTGATTTATAATTTATGATTTTCTTAAGGCTAAATTATAAACATAATTTTCCTTTATTAAGTGCAATTTATACTTTGTTTATTTTATGCAAGTATACAGAGGTCACTCATTCTGTAAGGTGCTTACATTTGTCTAATAGAGATTGGTCAAGAAATATAGATTTAACATTCATGATTTTCTTAAGGATGATTTACAAATAATCTGCACTAAGGAGAGGAAGCTTATGATGATGTCTCGGTCTGTCCTGGACCACTGTCGAGTCACAATTGAGAGAGAAAGAGCAGAGAAGACCAGAAGACAGGTCAGGAAGGAGGGAAAAGAAGGGAACACTATTAGTAATAATAACATTATAATTAACAGCATTAGTAGTGGTAGTAATTGTAATGGTTGCAGCAATAGTGGTAGTAGCAATAAGGTAATTGCAGTAGTAGTAGTAGTTGTACTGTTGGTTGGTGTAGTAGTAGTAGTGAAAGAATTGGTAATACAGTGGTACCTCGAGTTATGAGCTTAATTCGTTCCAGACGGCTATTCAAGTGCCGATACCAAAGGAATTTTTTCCCATAAGAAATAATGAAAATTAGATTAATCCATTTCAGACCCCCAAAAATACACTTACAAAAGCACCTACAAAAATACACTTACATAATTGTTCGAGTTGGGAGCTGCTCGTAAGTCGAGGTACCACTGTAGTAGTGGCAGTAGTTGTATATAAGAACAAAGCAATGGGAATGCTGAAGAAGATCTACTGTCTCACATTGGGCAGGACTAGTGATAGAGTAATGAAAGTAAATTTCATCTCGCATCTCGATACACTAACACCTGTCCCCAAGGGACAGAGGGGTACTTTGGTGGGCCATTTTCCCCAAGCCTAGGAAAGAAAAGGAAGCAATAAAGGGAAAAGTCAGAATACAGGAAACTCAAATGAAATACTGAAGACAGGTTGACAGGAAGCAGGAGATTAGGCAGTTTTTTAAATTGGAAGGATATCCATGGCTGCAAATAATGGAAATTTCAGATTTGACAAATTGAGGGGCCACATTGGCTGAGGGCATTGACCCAGGCACTCGTTACACTGTGCATAAAATGGAGTGGTGAGCCTATGTAAAGATTCTTTGAGAGTGAGGGTGAGAGTGAATAGAGTGAGAATGAGAGAGGAAGGCAGTCCAGCTGCTTCCTTTCCCACAGTGTGAGGGAGAGATTCCAGCTGCTGCTCACCTCTTATTATACAGTGCAGTACTGTATGTTGTAGTTCTGTTCAGTTTAATTAGCATATACAGTGGTCCCTCGGTTTTCGTGCATCTCCAAACTCGAACATTTATGTAAGTGTATTTTCGTAAGTGCTGTTGCAAGTGTATTTTTGGGGGTGTGAAATAGACTAATCTACGTGACATTATTTCTTAAGGAAGTAAATTCGTTCGGTAATGGCACTTGAGCAGCATTCTGGAACGAATTTTCGCCGAAAACTGAGGGACCACTGTACAGTGGACCCCCGGTGTTCGTGATGCTCCAAATTCGAACAATTATGTAAGTGTATTTTTGTAAGTGCTTTTGCAAGTGTATTTTTGGGGGTCTAAAAGGACTAGTCTAATTTACATTATTCCTTATGGGAATAAATTCGTTTGGTAATGGCACTTGAACAGCATTCTGGAACGAAAAAATCACGAAAACCGGGGTCCACTGTGTACATTAAACAATGTTGAGGTGGTTTGGTCATTTAGAGGATGGTACAAAATAGAATGACTTGGAGAGAATATAAATCTGTAGGGAAAGGAGGGTAGGGCAGGGGTTGTCCTAGGAAAGGTTAGATGGAGGGGGTAAAGGAGGGAATGTGGGTGAGGGGCTTGGACTTCCAGCAAGCGTGCGTGAGCATGTTAGATAGTGAATGAAGACGAATGGCTTTTGGGACCTGATGAGCTGTTGGAGTGTGAGCAAGGTAATATTTTGTGAAGGGAAACTAGTTAGCCGGACTTGTCTTGGAGGTGGGAAGTACAATGCCTGCACTTTAAAGGAGGGGTTTGGGATATTGGCTGTTTGGAGTGACATCTAAACTGTCATATCTGAGTGCCTCTGCAAAGACAGTGATTAAGTATGAATGATGGTGAAAGTGTTGAATGATGAAAGTTTTTTCTTTCTTTTGGGTCACCCTGCCTCGGTGGGAAACGGCCGAAGTGCTGAAAAAAAAAATTGTAAATGAAAAGGAAAGTACTGAATGTAAAATATTGGGTAAATATTCTTAGTTAAAAATAAGTAAATGAAATTAAATGAACAATATTATGGCTCAAAAATGCATCTCTGATTATAACATGGATGTCTGTGCGAAAATAGATTCCGAGTTCTGAACACACAATGTATACAAATAATTTTTGGAAATTAATTTCTTAAGTTGGAGACCTATTGTATGACATTGTTGCTGCACTCATTACTTGCAAAATTTGTTTTTCAAATTCTCCTACATTACATGCCAGCATGAGAATGTGCTCATGCAACAGCCCAAGACAACCCAGGCATCACCTCATTCTTTGAGTGTCTGACCTATATTAGTGGTAGTTTATGCATTTTCTGTGGTTTAGCGCTTCTTTTGATTATAATAATAATAATTATGCATTTTCTGTATAACTTGATAAAAGTATACCATATCTGCATAAATGCCATCCATTCTTCATTTGTCTGCCAGTTTTGCCCCTGTAGTAAATTCCCAAAAGTGACCCAGTGCTGATAGCTATGTTCTGCCTATTCCTTCTAAACCCTAGGTTACATTCCTAAAATTGGCATCTAATCTAAAATAGTGCCAACTGATGTGAAGAATGCATGAGAAATATAGGATTACATTCCAGATGCCTCCAAATTTGCCAAACAAGGTTTTATTTTAAGTTCTTTTATGTAAAAATAATAAAATTGATCTTACATTTTGTTAGTTGTTACTTGAAACATATGAAGTGTGGGGAAGATCAACGTGGCCCTACTGGGTCAAGTTGGATATACAGTGGTACCCCGACTTACGATGGTCCCCAAACACACCCTTTTATGTAAGTTGATTTTTTTAAATGCTTTTTTAAGTGTAATTTTGGGGGTCTAAAAGGACTAGTCTATTTTACATCATTTCTTATGGAGATAAATTCGTTTGGTAATGGCACTTGAACAGCATTCTGGAATGAAAAAATATCGTAAGTCGGGTTACCACTGTAGTGAGATTTTTCACCTGACACACACACACTAGCTATACATTAACATTGTAAAAACAAAAGCCACATTTCCTTATGAAATTGTAGCAAACATGTAGGGACTTACCACAATTATGCCAAACATCTTCAAAAGATAAATGTTTTTGATTAAAATAAATAAACTTCTTTCAACAAACCAGCCGTAGCCCACCAAGGTAGGGTGACCCAAAAAGAAAAACGAAAGTTTCTCTGTTTTAAATTTAGTAATTTATACAGGAGAAGGGGTTACTAGCTCCTTGCTCCCAGCATTTTAGTCGCCTCTTACGACACGCATGGCTTACAGAGGAAGAATTCTGTTCCAGTTCCCCATAGATTATTATTATTATAATCAAATAGAAGCGC